>JAKVQU010000100.1:0-41560 GCA_030462985.1 Schwanniomyces sp. yHRVM31
TATAATTAAATTTTATTCCTTACTATATATATTGGGAAGTATTTATATTTTAATACAAATATACACATAATATAAAATGTCAGTTCCATTTGGTGTTGATTTTGGTAACAACAATACTGTTATTGCTTGTGCAAGAAACAGAGGTATTGATATTATTGTTAATGAAGTTTCTAATCGTTCTACTCCATCTTTAATTGGTTTTGGTATGAAAGCCAGAGCTATTGGTGAATCTGGTAAGAACCAACAAACATCTAACTTGAAGAACACTGTTGAGAACTTAAAGAGAATTTTAGGTTCTAATTACAATGACCCAGATTTTGAAGTTGAAAAGAAGTATTCCACTACTCAATTAATTGAAAACAAAGAAGGTGGTGTTTCTGCTAAAGTAAGATTCTTAGGTGAACAACAAGAATTCAACTCTACTCAATTAGCTGCTATGTACATCAATAAGATCAAATCTATCACTGAAAAGGAAACTAAAGGTAATATTGTTGATATTTGTCTTTCTGTTCCAGTTTGGTACACAGAGAAGCAACGTCGTGCAGCTGCTGATGCTTGTAGAATTGCAGGATTAAATCCAGTTAGAATTGTTAATGAAGTCACTGCAGCTGCTGTTGGTTACGGTGTTTTCAAGACTAACGATTTACCAGAAGATGAGCCAAAGAAGGTTGCTTTTATTGATATTGGTCATTCTTCATACCAAGTCAGTATCGCTGCTGTTAAGAAAGGAGAATTAAAGGTTTTAGGTTCTGCTTATGATAAACACTTCGGTGGTAGAGATCTTGATTTCGCTATTGCTGAACACTTTGCTGAAGAATTTAAAGGTAAGTACAAGATTGATATTCACGAAAATCCTAAGGCTTTCTACAGAGTTTTATCTGCTGCTGAAAAGTTAAAGAAAGTCTTATCTGCTAACACACATGCTCCATTTAACATCGAGTCTCTTATGAATGATGTTGATGTTTCTTCCTCTTTAACACGTGAAGAGTTAGAAGAATACATTGCTCCATTAATTTCTAGAATTAACGTTCCAGTCGAAACCGCATTGAAGGATGCTGGTTTAACTGCAGCAGACCTTGACTCTATTGAAGTTATTGGTGGTTGTACTAGAGTTCCATCCATCAAGACCAAGTTATCTGAATTATTTGGTAAGCCATTATCTTTTACCTTAAACCAAGATGAAGCTATTGCTAGAGGTAATGCTTTCATCTGTGCTATGCATTCACCTACTTTAAGAGTTAGACCTTTCAAGTTCGAAGACTTTAACCCATACTCAGTTTCTTATTTCTGGGACAAGCAAGAAGAAGATGAAGACCACTTAGAAGTTTTCCCAAGAGGTGGTACTTTCCCATCTACTAAGATTATCACCTTGTTCAGAGATGGTGATTTCAAAGTTGAAGCCAAATACAGTAACAAAGAAGAATTACCTATCGGTACTGAAGAAGTTGTTAACAGATGGGAAATTAAGGGTGTTAATGTTAACGAAGGTGAAGCCTCTATCGCTACCAAGCTTAAGTTAAGAAACGATCCTTCTGGTTTCTACACTATCGAATCTGCTCACACTGTCGAAGAAAAGTTAGTTAAGGAATTAGTTGAATCAGAATCAAAGGAAGATGATGATGAAGAAGAAGCTGAACCACAATATGTCGAAGTTAAGAAGACTGTTAAGAAAGACGATTTACAAATTATTTCTTATTCTGCCGCTTTATCAGATGACGTCAGACAAGCTTACTACGAAAAGGAACACGCTATGGTTATGGAAGACAAATTGGTTGCTGACACTGAAGACAGAAAGAACGCTCTTGAAGAATACATTTATGAATTAAGAGGTAAATTAGAAGAGCAATACAGTGAATTTGCATCCGATGAAGAAAAGGAAAAATTATCTGGTATGTTAATGAAGGCTGAAGATTGGTTATATGATGATGGTTATGATTCCACTAAGGCTAAGTACATTGCTAAATATGAAGAATTAGCTTCCATTGGTAATGTTATTAGAGGTCGTTACTTAGCTAAGGAAGAAGAAAAGAAGCAAGCTTATAGACAAAAGCAAGAAGCCGCTCAAGCTGCCGCTATGGCTGAGAAGTTAGCTGCCCAAAGAGCTTCCAAGAAGAATGACGAAGA
This sequence comes from Schwanniomyces sp. yHRVM31, assembly GCA_030462985.1. NCBI lineage: Eukaryota > Fungi > Ascomycota > Pichiomycetes > Serinales > Debaryomycetaceae > Schwanniomyces > Schwanniomyces sp. yHRVM31. The sequence goes on from JAKVQU010000100.1 coordinate 2,125, forward strand.
TGTTGAAATGCAAAACTAGATTCTTTATATATAGTACCTAATAAATATTAATAAAATATATTTTATCTTTATATTTCCTAATTTTCTAGAGAATATATTGTGACACAAAATTAACCAGGGGCATATTCGAGCCATGGGTGTTAATTTTTTTATCGATTTCTTAACTAATTTAATTCAGATCTAATATCTATTCACTAATTGTAACATATTTATTTTGTTGTATTATTTACATTAATATTTTGCTTAAAGACTAATCTGCTATAAGGGTTATCGTAAGAGGTTATAGCTATACTAAATAGAAGCTAACTTCCACTTTATTTTTCAAGATCATTTCAAACTAAAAAGAAAAATTGATGTCTAATAATCAAAACAATCAAAAGTCAAATTTGTCTATTGCGATCCAGAGAGCTGATAATCAAGAAAATAATGAAAATGTACATAACCAGCATTTATTTCCAAGTATGGCGCATCATGGCACACCAACTGTCGCTACATCATCTTCATCATCTGTGAATATTGACGTATATAAATCAAAGCCCATGTTGTCCCCATTGCAGACTATTTTTTATTCTGATACGTCGGTTAACAAATCTGATCTATTTATTGATGAACAAAATAATACTGAGAATATTCCACACGATGAAGATAATAATTATAAAGAGGAAGGGAATGGTTATGAAGGAGATGAAATTGAGGACGATGAAGATGATGAAGTTGATGATCTTAATCCTGTTCAACCTGAAAACGAAGAAGATTTAAAAGACTATGTTCAAGGTGGTTACCACACATGTTATATTGGCGAGACATACAAGAATAATAAGTATACTTTAGTCCGTAAATTAGGATGGGGCCATTTCTCAACTGTTTGGCTAGCTAGAGACAATGATAAGCATTGCCATGTGGCAATGAAGATTGTTAGAAGTGCTAAGCATTATACTGAAACTGCTTTAGATGAAATTAAACTTTTAGATAAAGTGACGACTTCAGACCTTCAGCATCCGGGTCACGCCCATGTAATCCAACTTTTGGATACATTCACACATAAGGGTCCTAATGGTGTGCACGTAGTAATGGTCTTTGAAGTGTTAGGTGAAAATTTACTTGGTTTGATAAGACGGTACAAGCATCGTGGAATACCAATTATATTTGTAAAGCAGATAGCAAAGCAGTTATTATCGGCTCTTGATTTTTTACATAGAAAGTGTGGTGTAATTCATACTGATTTAAAACCGGAAAATATTTTGATAGAAATTGGTGATGTCGAACAAATTGTCAGTCTAGTTGAAGAAGAAGAAAATAAAGCAAAAATGCAGAAGAGATTAGAAAGGACAAGATCTAGAGGGTGCTTAGCAGATACAAGCAAAGTTATGACCCCTATCAAAAATCAAAATATGAATCTGTTTTCAAGTCCGTCCTCCTTCGGACGTAATGGTAGAAGAGCAAGACGTCAAACACTTATAACAGGCTCACAGCCTTTGCCCTCTCCTGTGGGCACGTTCAATAGGTCTTACAGTAACATTCAAGGACTTTCGAATACTACGTCAAATACGCCAACTAAAAATAATATGATGAACTCAAATGAAAGCTCAGCGATATATGTAGAGAGTATAAATTCTGCAAATCATGACAAAGATGCTTTAAATAGTTCATTGTCATCTATGTCTATTTCAAATACGTATCTGAGTACTCTTAATGCAGTTGAAATTCCTTCTAGTCATAATAATATGATCAACCAGAGTAACATGTCAAATATAATCAATGAAGATGAGTTAATATCTGTGAAAATAGCTGACTTAGGCAATGCCTGTTGGATTAATCATCACTTTACTGAAGAAATACAAACCAGGCAGTATAGATCTCCAGAAGTATTATTAGGTTACCACTGGGGAGCCTCTACTGATATTTGGTCCTTTGCATGCTTAATATTTGAGCTTCTTACTGGTGATTATTTATTTGATCCTAGAGATGGAAAAACATATAATAAGGATGATGACCATATTGCACAAATAATAGAATTAATTGGAAGGGTTCCTAAAAGCATACTAGAAGAAGGATATTATGCTAGGGACTTCTTCAATGCAAGAGGAGATTTGCACAGAATACAAAAGTTAAAGCCTTGGAGTTTAAAGGACGTCTTAATGGAAAAATATAAATTTTCTGCCACTGAAGCTCTTGAAATTTCAGACTTTCTCTTACCAATGCTAGCATTACAACCTGAATTAAGAGCTGATGCTGGGGGTATGGTGAATCATCCTTGGTTAAGTGATGCAGTTGGTTTAGAAAACGTTGTTCTTGAAAGACCTGTTGGCGGATCTGGAGAAGACATACCTGGTTGGTCTAAAGAAATCCCAAATTTTCATCATGGTAACAAATATCTTTATCATCATCATAATCATTAAAATTTAATACAGACCATACATTGAGATTAATAATTACATTTAATCAAAAAAAACATAATATACAGACTATATACAGACTATGTTTTTGTATATACAATCAATTTTAGCATACTGCTACAAGCCGTTTCTTGTAGAATTTCGTTGATAATTAATTAATTATAGAAAGCTCTTTGTAGTCACTATAAATATCATTTATTTAGTACTTTTAATTTTTCATACTTGTATTCAAGCATATCAACTTTCCTGTGAGCGAGCAACCCGATCCTCGCATTTTGAGTAACTAAAGGGATAGAGAAAGAGGTTTTTAAATTAATCAGACTGATAATATACCAATAAAAGAAATTGGCAATGTTACAAATAGAACAAAATAATTTATTAATTGAGAGGACCTTATCCGAAAGGATTTTTCCAGAAGTAGACAATTCTTTGAAATCATTGGATAGAATTGTTTCGGATTTTGATTTTACAACGTATCATATTTCGACCTTGCCTGACCATAAAGAATTGATTCTTATTTCAATCTATTTAAAATGTTGGGACGATTTACTTAACTACGGTGTTATTGAATATTTGAATGAAAAGTATTCTAGTTATAGCAATTCTTTAACCATTCTCAAAACTGACCAAATAGAATCTGGATACAATTATTCTTTACTTTTAGATTTGAATAAAGTCAAGGAGAAGGACAGCGAATTCAAAAATAAACTCGTAAATGAATTATCATTCTTAAAGAGACATGCAATGGCAGCTCCGTTTGAACAAGCTTTTATAAGATACGATGAATTGGCAAATACCTATGCGAATAGTAATACTTATGCCGAAGAAGTCCAAGCTGAATTACAAAACGAGAAAGTGTTAATCATAAAATACCGTGGCTCAGATGAATGTATTTACATAAAGCCCTCATTTGATAGAGTTACGGTTATTTTCTCCACTGTTTTTCAAGACGAAACGGATAAAATTTTTGGAAAGGTCTTTCTTCAAGAATTCGTTGATGCTAGAAGAAGATCAGTTCAAACTGCTCCTCAAGTATTATATACTCATAAAGACGCACCATTAGACATTCAAAATTGTGTACAAGGGGCTGCAAACGATGAAAACAAAGGCTATGTAACTTTTGTATTGTTCCCAAGACACTTGGTAAAGGGTGAAAGAAGAGAAAATTGTATTTCCCACATACAAGGATTCAGAAATTATTTCCACTATCATATTAAGTGTTCGAAGGCATACATGCACTCAAGAATGAGATTCAGAGTAAAGGAATTCCACAAGATCTTAAATAGAGCAAAACCAGAAAATCTTGATGAAAATGGAAAATCTGTTGATAATAGAAAAACTGCTAGTGGAAGAAGATTTGATCTGTTAAGGGTATAATCTTCAGAAGTTAAATAGGATTTCTCTAATTAAATTTTCATTGATTTTATATACAAGTATACGACCATATTCGATATTAATTTATGCATGAAGACAAATACTGAGCTTATTGCTTAGGCATCTTCACACCGTATTTGGACCTTGAGGTTGATCTGTTTGCCACACCAGCAAGATCGAATGCTCCTCTAACCAATCTATATTTAACACCTGGCAAATCCTGTACTCTTCCTCCTCTCACTAAAACAACATGATGTTCTTGTAAATTATGACCTTCACCTGGAATCAAACAGGACACTATATTACCATTACTTAATCTTACACGGCAGCACTTTCTTTGAGCAGAATTTGGTTTTTTTGGCTTAACAATCATAACACGCAAAACAACCCCCTTTTTAAAAGGATTTGCATCCAAATGAGGGGCTTTTGAAACATATGGTTTAACTGGTTTGACGTGTCTTCCGCTTTTAATTTGATTTAATGTAGCATATGTTCTTTGCTGATTCATGAAATTGAATTTATTATTAATTACAGAATTTGTGATACCAACATTTCTGGAAAATTTTTGAGGTCTTAACACTTGAGTTGGCTTACATAAAGCGGTCTTTAAGGAACTAAAAATTGAATTCATCATTTGTATATTTAGTTTTTTAATATACTATTGATATTAAGTGAATGATTTCAACCTTTTTGAAAAAATTCCATATGAATGTCGCCATTTGATGTCGTTAAATAATGTCGCATAACTGTTTTCAGTAGAACATTTTATTATCCACTCAAAATTGAATGAAATATTAACTCACAGAAAACATAAATATATTACAAAATGTTTAGATCATCTGTATTGAGAACTTTTAAGACTCCATTAGTATCAAGATCTTCCTTCAACGGGTTGACTCCAGCTTTAAAACCTACATTTATTCGACATTATGCGGGTTTCCCAGCTTTGACTAGAGACCTTGCTAAAGAAAGAATCATAGAATTATTAGAAGGTTTCGATAAAGTTGACACTTCGAAGGAAATAACTGATGATTCTAGTTTTTCCCAAGACTTAGGTTTAGACTCATTAGACGTTGTTGAAGTCGTGATGGAACTTGAACATGAATTCAACATTCAAATTCCAGACCACGAAGCTGACACCATCAAGACAGTTGGTCAATCCATTGACTACATCTTATCTCAAGAGGATGCTTGTTAAATAGGTATAAGTATTTTGCATATTGAATATATATATATATAATTATTCAAATAATTAAGGTTATATCGTACTATCACATTAAAAGTTATAGTTTACTTATATTTGAAAAAGAATAAGAATTATTTACATTACTTCTATCCTGAATAAAAGATACTACATGCATTGTATTCTATGCTAGTATGAAATTTTGATCCATAATCATTGGATATTACTGCTGTTAACTTATGACCTCATGATTTTATACAATTATAAGGCGGGCATTATTTAATTTCTGAATTACGATGGCATTTCAAACTTACATTAGTCCCATCATCAATGACATCAAAACCCCATTTAGTAGATACTTCTTATGGCTCATAAAAATTGTCACGTGAAAATGCTCAGCCAATCGAAAACTATACAAAAATGCTATTAAAAAAAACTAAATTAAAACGATAGAGTAGTTAATTCTTCCACATATAACTTTCAAAAATGGTTGCTGTAAGTATTTGTTTAAATAATCTAATTATGACATTGATAGTGCATCGTGCATCGTGCAGATAATTATAAGAACTGAAGTCACTAACTTTTTTAGTACATTAGAGGTCCAGCATACAAGTCCTTCAAGTCCATTATTGGTTTAAACGAAGGTGTCTTAAAGTCTTACATTCCAAACTTGATCTTATGGGGTGGTGCTGCTGCTGCTGGTGTTGCCACTTTCACTGAAGGTATTCCAAAGTTCCAAAAGACTTTCTACCAGAAGATTCCTTACTTCGGTCAACACTGGATTTACAACCCAGACCCAGAAGAAATTCCAGTCTAATCTAGTCATGATCTAAAACACTAATATTTATCTGTATACATTCAATACAAATTAGAACATTCACAATACAATTGTGTATTCATGGGATATATACTATTATATCTTTATTCAGACGTTTCAAGTACTCGTCAAGTATTAATTTCTCAATCCCATTCTTTATATTTGAAATTGTAATTGGGCCCCTCTTCTCAAGGATATCTATCAGCTTAGCTAAAAGTTCCGTATATGTCAATGATTTAGCTTGTTTCATTAGTTTCACAATTGTGCTACTAATTTCTAAAGTTCTATTTTTCTGAATAGGCTTTACAAACTCCTCTTCAATCCCAACAGTTGAATCTTTATCCCTAGATAAGGGAATTCTGATTTTATTGGCTCTATCAGAAAAATTGTGATTGTATGTATAGGTATTATCTTGCTTAATCAAAATCCTAAATTTAATTAGAGCAGATAATATTCTTCGTAGTATGCTATCCTCAATATTCGTTAAAGCATGTATTTCCGTATAACTATATGAATTTTTGTCATTAAAAAGTAATATTACTATCGCTTGCAATGCATTTACAATTAATTCCTTCGTTCCCAGATTGAAATGCGCTTCAATTGAAATTTGGTGTAGGGTATAATTGGACCAATCTAACTTCCGGTCTTTATACTTTTCGTTAACATTCTGGTAATTGGCTGTGAAGCTATCCAATATATATCCAAGATTTTCCGGGAAATGAACTTCAGTGTCCATTTTCGGTACTTCTGGCCAGTATTTCTTTTCGAGTACTAATGCCTTGAAGTCAATAGAGTTATCCTTTGAGAAATCCAAATGAGAAAACTTCGTTCTTGATAATTTCAAATCTTCAAACATTACTTGTATAGCAATAGCATTTTCCAGATCCCCCACCACTTCAATAAAGCAGTTAGCAACCTCTCTCTCATGCTGAATACTTATTGAGCGATTTACTAATAGTCTCTTTGATAAATCTCTCTTATATAAAGTAAGGAAATCACCTTTATTACTAATTGCTTTGAAAATCGTAAGCACGTTCCCTTTAAATTCTTCAAAAGAGATTTCGGATTCAGTTACTTTTTTACCAATTTTCTTCAATATAGTATCACAATATTTTGATAATTGATTCATAATAACATTATTAATTGAAGTTTTATTTAACGATTTCATAAATGAGTTTCTTAACTCAAATTCAAACTTTGTATTCGTTGCAAATTTGTATTGAGCTATCAGCTTGTACTTACTGTTCAATTTTACCAAATCTGGAATTAAGTTTTTTGTTGTAGATTTATTAAGTTCAATAAATTTATCAATATTTTCAGATATTAATTTACCCCAATGATATATAAATATGGAAAATGAATCAAAATTATACTCCTCGATAGACTTCGTGCAATATTCTATTATTATTTCTAACTCTTTCTTATTTTCGTCCAATATTAGAAACGGAAGTATTTGACTTATTAATAACCCAAAATTTTGAAAGAAAACGCTCCATTTTAATCTCAGCAATAAGTCCTTGAGAAAAGAGTTTGGTTGTCCACATTCTTTGAAGTAAGTAATCTCTTTTGAAATCGTACTTAGAGCAACACGAGCATATGTTTCAGGCTCTTTTAGCCAGATTTGTTTTAGCTGGATGTAATGTGTACTACTCAGGTGTATTAAATCAAGATGTAATTTGAGATCATTTCGGTAGTTTAATTTTATAAGATTTTTTGTAAACCTTGTAGCTAACTTTATTTCCAACGGGGCTTCCAATTCCCGTACTCTTTTTAAGAGTTCCTTATGTTTCAAAAGTAAACTATCTTGTACTATCAATATTTCATCGATGAATAAATTAATACCAATTTCTAATATAGATCTTTTATGTGGGTGCTGCAAGAGGTAGTAGCGGTCTAAGTAGAGAAATAATTTCGATAAAATCTCTAATTTTTTTTCCCAATTTTCATACAATGAAAGGTATTCTTCAATAGATTCATTTGACTCTTTGCTGAGAGATGTAGAAAGACTAGGTACAATAACATTCTTAAAGTATTCCTGAATGTTATTTTCTAAAACATCTGATAGCTTTGATTGTTCAATGTATTTATAACGGCATAAACTTTCTACTTTCTTGTAATATTGCAAATAACTTTCATTTAACTCTTTTTCTTGTAAAACTAGAGAAATAGTGTTGATAATATCTTTTCTAGTAATTTCCAATTGATGTAACATTAAGCCTTTAGAGTCTAAATTAGGTTTTGGCCTTTTATGGCGATCTTCAATAGAAGCATCTTGAAAACTCATGTTTACATCTGACAAATGGGATGGGGTACTAGATTTTGACCTTATGTTTCCCTCGAATTTTAGTAAATCATTGATCTTTTCTTCATTCATCCCAGTAGCATATAAAAGATTTAATTTTAAAAGATCGCGAGTTTAAGCAAATTTTAATATCCTCCTTATCTGTTGATATGACGAAAGAAGATTCGAAAAAGGAACCCTCACCAATCAAAGAACCTACTGACCCCAAAACTTTAACCACTATATATAAGAAAAATGGTTCTTTTGATAAACAGAGAAAAGATCTTCTTGAAAATTTTAAAAAGTCTGAAACAAATACTAATTTACTTTTAAAGATAAAGCTTATGGTTGAAAATAAAATTAAGCAAGACCCAAGTATCTTGCTAAAGAATAAGGGAATCACTGGTGCTTTAATTCAAGGTGAAATTATTAATCAGCATATAAACAGAGGTGAGGAATCTAGCGTTCTTAGTATTGTAGATAAAGATATCCAAGATAAAATCATGGAATCGCCTGAATTTCGTAATGTATTGAGAAAAGAATTGAAAGATGTTAAACGAATTTTGTTAGGCGTTTCAGATGATGACTATCAGAAACAGCTAGCTAAAGAGCAGGAAGAGGAAAATTCTAAAAAAAATCAAGAATTAGAAGACACACAATACGAAAATGATTTCAAGAATAACTTCAGGTTGAAGCATTTAAAATCTAATCATAAAGTGTCAAAAGCCCCTAGGTTTAGTTTTCTATCCAGTAGGCAAAGTGATAGATCTTATAGGGAGTCATCAGACTTATCTCTGCAAAGTAGCGCTCATCCTAGTGATAATGAAAAAAAATCAGCAGAGAAACAAAATAAAGATATTACACATATGATGTACTAACTCACAATATAATCAATCATAATATTTCATTCTACATACGCACTTTAAAAGGCTCTAAACATTTATACAACCGATTCAATCTGCTTCAAAAATCTCATCCGCAATAAGCATAAGCTCTTCGATGACCTTACTCTTATAACTTAAATCTTGGGGGCTCATTGAATTGTCATTTAATAAAGCAGGTCCCCAAATAATTGCTAAACTCTTTGGAGTCATTCTATTCACAGATTGATTAGCGGCTACCTTATTTAAATGGAATAACAAAGCTCTTAGTGTGAAATAAGCACCATCAGGGAGATTAAAGACTAGGTGATGCAATTTCTTTGCAATGAATGTTTCGTCCAGGGACTTGACTGTTTCGATAAATGATTTATAGTATTCAGTTGTAAGTAAAGGTTCCGGTAAGCTTGCAAAATAATTTTTTAATAATGACGCAATACAATAAATATCTGCATCCAAAACGTTATCTGGATCTATATTATTTCCAATTAATAAGTAATTTGTAAATTTTTGATCGATAGCTTCTTTCAAACTATGAACTGTTGTTTTATTTCCACTAGTTCTATAAATTCCCTCAATATTCAAACCATATGCCTCAATAACGTCAATACACTTCTTTACTAATAATGGAACATTATCTATACCAGCAAATTGAATAACATCTTCTATAGACATTCCAAATGTAGGTTGATTCACGCGCGATTGGGAGCTCAAAGACCTTGGTCCATTCAAATCTGGTGTATTTGGTTGAGAGGCTGGGTCTAATGACGTATATTCGTAATTGGTATGGGAATTGATATCTTGTTCATCTTGAGTACACACTGGTTCGTTTTGAGGATTTACAGGTTGAACTGGGATTGGGATTTCAGATGATTTTGAGTTCAAGTTCAGTTTCGGCAATGCAGTAAAAGTTGAAGGGGTACTGTTCATATTAACATTTTTTGAATTGTTTAAGAAAGGCTTATTACTTATTTTTTGATTTCTGGCTAATGAGGGATGAGTTGAATATTCGACAGGAATTAAACTTTTATTTGTTACTCTGGATCCTTGCTTCAATAAATAGTCATATAAATCCCTTTCATTGTCAATAGAATGAGCAATGTCTTTCATAGATTGTTTATTCAGTTGTAAAGGACTGATCAATACACCAGAATTCATGATTAAAGTCTCATTCCAAGTAGCATACTTTTGTAATTGCACATTCATGGCAATGTCCATTTCTAAAATTAAATTTTTCAACTTTTTGGAATTGTTTGGACGATGCAACATTAAAATTTCTTCTTTTAACTTTTTACAAGTATTAACTTTTGATTTATAATCTTGATCTGCAGAATCTACTTTTCTCTGTAAATCATCTTCTTGCTGTTCCACACTTTTATTTTTCAAGGAGAATGATTTCTTATTAGGATCAGAAGATTTTAATTTCTCTAAATCTTCACATAAATGATAGTACTTCTGCTTTGCTTTTTCGGCTGCCGCTATAGAATCAGAGCAATCTTTTTCTTTTCTTTTACCTTCTTCCTTAATGATTTTTCTATTTCTACTCACAGTTGCTACGAGAGCAGTTAGTTCGTCATACATAACATTTAAAGCCTTAACGTAGGAGCTTCCAGGCCCATATAATACTTCATCGAATTCAATTATTTGATCCAATTTAGAGCTGAATGAATCATTCTTAAGTTTAGTGGAATTTTTCATTGATGTTCTTGCATGAGAAGCAGCTTTCTTGACTTGTGTGTAATGATCATCATCCAACATAGCTTTTTTCTTGATATATTTTGCAAATTCTTCGGCTGTCATGATACTTTGTTTCAATCTTGTTAATAATAAATCCAAACTTCCGTCACTGTTAAGGACAGTTTGGATTTTGTCCTCCTCTAGCAATCCGCTTGAATTATTATCGTTGGACATGTTTTTTATCTCTAAGATCCTTTATATTATTTAAATTGAAGAAAGTATAATAATAGAACAAAAAGATTTGAGAACAGGCTTTCTGTTGTTAACACAAACTTTTGCGCGCCGTTTCAACTAAATATTTAATACTAAATGATTCTGTAACAAATGACATAAAAATTACCAGTCTAACTAAAGCTAAAATATATTTATATAACTTATATGTTACCGTAAAATACGGTTGAGAAATATATAATTTTAAATTTTATGAGAAAAAAGTACTAGATCTTTTCTCATCTTCACCCATGCTAAAAGCATTAACGCCTTGTTCAACATTTGCAACAGAAAATTCTAAATCATCTGTAGTTATCATGTCCCAGTATTTGTAATGCATCATGATGGTGAAGCAGTTGCAAATACTAGAGAAAAAAAGAGCGTCAACGTAGTGTGATGCACCTTGGCAAATAGCATCATTAAATACATAAGCCAAAATTTGACCAACAACAAAGAAAAATACACCCAATACAATTGCACCCAATGGCCAGTAGCTGTCTAAAGCAAATATAACCAATATTATCTGGCTTACTACGTATGCAGCCAAAATAACAGCGTTCAATACATAGCTTATAACAAATATAGCCATAGGTTTTTCGTTATCAAGTGAAGTTTTCCAGCCTTTAAATGTAATCATGCTTACTAAGAAGTTAACAAGAAACCATAAGGCAGTAATTATTCTTGCTGTCCAAATGGACTTTCTAGTACCATCTTCCCAAAACTGAAAATACACCAATCCATTATAGAATATACAAGCACATACAGCACTTGCAAATCCTATTTGAATACTAACAAAATATGCATAACTTGATGATGAAGGAGGACTAACACCACAATCAACTATTAAGGTGCTTACCGTCAAAGCTATTAAAAGGTATTGTAAGTATAACATTTCTTTTCTTCCAATAGCAGTATATTTGGATCTGACATTAAAGACAATGATCAATAGTATAGCTAATAACCCGATACAGACGAATGCATTTCCAATCCTAAATATCATCGTGTTCGCTAACTCGACGGATCTTGCATAACACTTTGGCAATAAGCCCTTAGAGAAATATTCATACTCCTTGGTTGATCCCAATACAGAGCAGATGGGAAAGGCAGCCTTTGAGCATATAGTATCAAAGCTACCAAAGGCCATTTTTTGATTTCAAAAAAATATATTCTTTGAGTCTAATAAACAGAGATCAAAATGTTTTAAATCTGCGCAAAAAAAAAATTCTAAAATTAGATAACATTAAACCCGATTTGGATTCATTGGATAAAAGGTGAAAAAATAAGTAACTATATATAGTTAAAAATTAATAAATATATAAATAAGCAAATGATGAATGAATGAATAAATATATTGACAAATACATAAAATTGCTTTCAAGTATTTTCAATTTAATTTGGAACTGAATACTAAATTGCCAGAAATAGTCATGCAATATCACCAAATGAGCCCTCAGGCTTGATAATATGGTGGTGGTGGTGGAATTTCCGTACCAAATTTATGGACATGGTTTTTATTATCCATATCCTTTTGAATAAATGCTTTTTCATTGAAAGAATTATCTTCCAAACTCTTTCCGAGTCTAGAAAAATCTTTATGGTCCTTTATTTTCTTAATGTCAATGTAGTTGATAGACTTCTTGTGCTTCATATCTTTTTCTGCTTGCTTAACAGGAGATGTCGATATTTGTTCAGAAGTTGTAAAATTAAAGTAGTTGTTTCCCAAACCAACTCCGCTCAATAAGGAAGAATTGGTTGAAGGGCTGTTCATGTGGTTTTGGAAATGTGAATGGGAGTGAATAGGGATATTCTGCTCTTCATAATTACTTCTTGCTATGCGCATAGGTATAGGTTGCTTTAAATCTAAAGGAGAACCTATTGATGAAGAAGTGACATCTATTAAAGTGGATGTTTCTGACTGCAATGGAGTAGTAGGTTCAGTAGATTTTTGAGAATTTGATGCTCTCTTTGGTCTTATTTTGATTGATCTTCTTTTGGGCTTCTGTGGGTTGTTGCTATTCGACTTATAGTAATTGGTAGATTGGATGGAGGAAATCTCACTTAAAATATCTTCAGTAGTGTTTAAGTCGTGGTTCACTAACATCTCCATAGGGATCTCATTACTACTGAATGGTAATTTTGCCCCGGACAAGTTCAAATTTACCTGTAGAGAGTTGTAAAGATTTGGCAAGCTTTTGTTAAATTTATCCAAGCGAGTTCTTTGAATGGTGTTTTTAAATTTAGGTATGTTTAATTTCAAAGTATCTCTTGAATTGAAAAGATCCAAATTCTTTTTCAAACTATTAGAAGAGTACTTTAGGTTGATATCTAACACATTAGTTTCATAACTCTTGCTAAGTTTGGAGTGCAAGTTCAATAAACCATTCTGATTAATGGAAGTATACTTCAAACTCAACTGATGAATCAAAGTAGGGAGAGTTTCCCTAAATAAATCCCGAATCTGATTCTCTATCAGATTCTGCAAAAAATTGGCTAAGACTTGGACCGTATCAAATGTAGAAGATACTTTAATGGAATCTAATGGATCATTCCTAAAAACGAGGGTCAACCCTTTTGTCTTAGAGAACACGATTATTCCAATTCCATTAATCTTTATGTCACTCAACTTCAAATCTAATGGTAATGCAAATGGATCGCTGGATAGTAAAAAATCAGGAGTAATAAACCTAGAGTTTTCAATGTTTACTTCTTTATCTAAGCAGTTTGAATTATAGATATTTAATGGATTTGCTTGGACTTTTGTATGCAATGTTAAATGAAAATCGCCATCATAATTTATTTTGAAAATTCCTCTGAACCTATCTTTATCTAATTCTCCAATTTCTAAAATTTCAAAACTTGGTGGAATCTTTCCAAAATTTAAGTCTTTAATTTGAATATCTGAAGCTAACACATTTGGTCTCTTTCCTGAATTTAAAGCTTCGGTCATAAGCTCCTTAGTCCAGTTGCGAAGTGATTCTGTTTCAAGAGAATTCCAATTTACTTTGAATGACATCTTTTACCGATACTAATAAATCAATCAAAAGATAAGTAGGTTTCAACTAGGAATAACTGGCTTTTTTTATAGAGTATTGTTATAAGGTATCACCTTGTATCTTGTTTTGCTGATAAGAATTTTTTTATAAAAAAAAAAACATTTTTTTTTTTTCCTTAAAATCGTGTGATCGGCTAAGTGTTTTGTGTCAGACCATTTATATTTATTATTATTAATTAGGTAATAGCTAATTATTAATTTGCTGCTAACACCCGATTATAGTAAGAATATAAATCAAATAGATCTAGTTGGATGCTATACCTATAGGAGGTAGATTACTGTATCTTATTGTAATATCTTTTCTTCTTGTCCTAATCCCTAATATGAATTGTAGTCGAATATACGACTTTGAGTGCATCGATTGTGAGAATAAAATATACTCTTTTGATAACCTAAAGAATAAGGTTGTAATTATAGTAAATGTGGCTAGTCTTTGCGGGTTCACTCCTCAGTATAGGGATTTACAATGTATTTATGAAAAGTATAAATCCCAAGGATTAGAAATTTTGGCATTTCCTAGTAATCAATTTGGGGGTCAGGAACCTGAACCTGAAGAGCTAATAGCAAAAAATATAAGAGAAAAATATGGTGTGACTTTCCCAATAATGAAGAAAGTCAAAGTAAATGGACTGGATGAATGTCCTGTCTACACATACTTAAAAAATGAAAAGAAAGGAATGTTAGGATTCAAGGGAGTAAGATGGAACTTCGAAAAATTTATAGTAGACCAAGAAGGCCAAGTGGTGGGAAGATATAATACAACTGTCACGCCAATGCAACTAGAACCATTTTTAAAGGAATTAATTTGTAAAAATAGATTATAAGATTAGAATTTAATAGCTTATAGATTATGTAAATATGTATTAATAATAATTAAAGAAATCTTTATTTCTTCTGCTTTTTCTTCTCCGGGGTATTATCATCCTTCTTTCTTTTCATAGCATTAGGATGTATCTCTTTTAAAACACACGCTAATAGTGTGGTACATCTTCTTGACAATTCAGCACTATTTCTAGATTGGAAGAAAAAATCAAATTCAAACAACGGTGACTCCCTAATTGTGTCCCTAATATTTTCATACAAATCATTACTATCAAGGCCAAATCTGTAAAGTTGGACAAGCAAAAATCTGTCTTCCTCATCGCTAAATGTTTTCTTGTTGTTGGATGATGGAGGGAACTTAAGGGTTAATTCTTGCAATGGATATTTATATTGAGCAAGCTTTCTTCTTAATGATTCCTTCTGTAATTTTATTTTGATGAGTTTTTCTTCACCTTGTTCTATTTGATTAATATATCTTTCATAACCATCAATTTCTTCGTAATGAGACCAGAATTGCTTGGCATATTGTCTAACCTCTTCTTCTGTTTTATCCTCAAATTCTTTAGCTATAAGGCCAATAGAATTTCTACCATACTTAGAACTCAATTGGATAAAATGAGTAAAATCTCTTCTATTCCAATTAGAAAATCCTTGTGTTAATAATTCTTCTTTAAGCAGCTTTTCTTCGTCTGTTAACGGTCTTGAGTTATCAATTTCTTCTTGTTCTAATTTTTGTTCGATTTGTCTCTCATTTAATGTTTTAGGGTTTCCAGCCTTTAAAGGAACTTGATATCTAATTTGTTTCTTATAATAATTTTTTTCCAATTCGTGTAATTCAAACAATTTAGCAGGGAAAAATTGGTGATCAAATATATTCAACTGTTTTGGAGGTCTTGGTCCAGATTTTTGATGTGATCTACCCCCAGTATTCAATACATCCTTATAATACATATCAATTGAATAATTTTCTTTCCTTTCTCTCTTACCGGGATTAATCCAAGCGTGGCCCACATTTGCAATCGTAGTAGGCTCTTTCTTCTTAAAATTCTCCCCATTCCACTCATATACTGAATCATCATTTGTGAAATTTTGTAATGCACTTAAATCCAATTTTGAATATTTCTGATTTAGTTCCTTGGTTTTCCTTTCTGACGCTTGTAAAATTTCGTCAATATCAAAGTCGGCTTCAGAATCATCTACCTTTGAGAACATGTCAGCGGCACCATGTTGAATCATTGTCAACAAGTCATCCTTTGAAGAGAGTTTGTTACTATGAGCATTTCCGTTATTTCTGCCTTGTTGAATAACCAACTGATCTAATCTTAATTTTTGAGTTGCACGTTCCAAAACTTTTTCTTCTATAGCATTCTCCGTTACAAATCTAAAAACCTTCACTTGTTTTGTTTGACCAATTCTATGAGCTCTGTCCATTGCTTGAAGATCTGCCTGTGGATTCCAATCAGAATCAAATAATATAACGATATCTGCACTAGTTAAATTGATTCCCAATCCACCAGCCCTAGTAGTTAAAAGAAATACAAATTTGTCGCTTCCTGGTTTGTTATATTCATCGATTGCATTTACTCTATCACTGTGGTCAGTTTGACCATCTATTCTGCAATATTGAAATTCTCTGAACATACAGTAATCTTCTAAGATATCCAACATTCTACTCATTTGTGAGAAAATTAAAACCCTAGATCCCTCCGTTTGAAATTTCTTAAGCAATTTATCTAAAATTATCATTTTTTGTGCATTGAATACTAAATGTTCATCTGTAGTATAAGGAGGCCCAGGCTCTGCACCTTCAAATAAGTAAGGATGGTTACAACATTTTCTTAGTTGCATGACAATATTTAATAGCCTTGTCTTCGATTCCTTTTTACCATTTGCACCATTCACAGCATCAATATCTTTCTCTAAAATCTTTTGATACCATTTTCTTTGCATTTCAGTCATCTTAACGTAAACATTCATTTCCTGCTTTGGCAATAATGATTTTTCGACATCTGACTTAATACGTCTCAATAAGAATGGTTTAAGGACTTTATGTAAATGATTTATTACGTTTTCTTCTTCTTCTTTATTTTGAAACCATGAATCAAAGGAATCGCTATCGCTAAAGACATCAGGTAAAATGAAATTAAGAAGTGCCCATAATTCGTGTAAGTTGTTTTGTAACGGTGTACCAGTAATTAATAATCTATTCTTAGAGTGAAACATTCTTATAATCTGTGAGAGTAATGATTCTTCGTTTTTTATTCTGTGGGCTTCATCAATGACAATATATTCCCAATCAAATTTCCTAAAAGTTGCCTTTTCTTTGATGACGATTTCGTACGATGCAATAACAACATCAAAATCGCATGTGAGTACTCTATTCTTTATTAATTCACTTCTTTGGTCCTTATCACCTTGCAACACTAAAACTTTAAAATCGGGTACCCACTTATGAAACTCACGTTCCCAATTATCCAATGTAGATTTTGGTGTAATAATAATATGAGGACCATTTATATTTTTATGAAAGCGAAGAAAGCCTAGAAAAGAAATAGTCTGCAAAGTTTTTCCTAAACCCATCTCATCTGCTAAAATTCCTGATAAGTTATTTTCGTGTAAAGAGATTAACCAATTTAAACCTTGAATTTGATAGGGCCTTAATTTACCATGAACATAGCCGGGACTTTCAGTAAACTCAGTGATCGAGGGAGTATTCACTTCGTCATTTAATAATTCCATATCCTCTTCTTTTTCAGTCTTACGCCTCTTATCTGCTTGCTTGGATTCTTCAGCGTTAATAGTATCAACAATATGTCTAAATACTGGATCCTTCTCGGCCTTTGCTTCAAAAAAATGTTTAAATAAGCTTGTTACTCCTAGTAAATGCTTAAACCTCTTTATAGTTCTATCAATGTCGACTACCTTTTTCTCTGATTCTATGAAATACTTCATCTTATTGTCAGTAAATTGTGTTGTATTTTCATTTGAATTTAATTCTTCTTTTAAAATATCACCAATATTCAATGAAGGTGACTATAAAAGTTAGTACGCGTTTAATTATTTTGCAAGCAAAAGATTAACTCACCAAATCTCGAGAACTAATCACGTTAATGTCTTGGGATTGATCTCCTGTATTATGATCCATAGCTAACGTTTATTTCTAGCTATCTCAATTCTTCTTTCGTGAAATATCAAAACTAATTTAGTGAACAAATTTCGTTCCCACCCTCGAAATGCGAAACACTTCCGAGAGTATATATAATCAAAGAATTTGATCAAAAGTTAACTCTACAGACTCAAGTTATTAAGTGGATCTCTTCCTTTCATTTGCATCATGTGGCTCTATTCCATTTATTTGAATGGCATTAAATTATTATATTAAATTATAGAATTCAATCCTTTAGAAAACGCGTCTATAGATTTACAATTACTAGGATCAGACGTTAAACCCTATGGATTCTTATGTAATAAAATAATGTATTAATAATAATAATACGAATTGTATGTGAATTCTAGACTGCATTTCTAGCTTAGATATATACTAGTAGGTTTGCAGAACATATTTAATCATTTTTGTAAGGTAAAGTTCTTGCTTCATATATTAATTTTATTGTTTCAATTATAATAATTATTGTGGAAAATTTAAATATATTTCTCAAAATTTTAAAATAAGACATTAATAACAGAATTATATAATTTAAACTTATTTAACTAGAATAGCTACTAATCAACGTAGACTACATCTTTAGATAATAGTACTATTCTTTTGAAAAATTTTCTCCACTCTAAAGGATCTCCCTTAGATCTAATAAAATCAATCCTCAAAAGAGATGTAGCTCCTTCACAAGGCATAATTAAAATATGACCCCCTAAGTGGGATTTAAAGCGTTCGCCAATAAAATTTACGGATATCTGAACCTTATCTACTTCGTTATATAGTTCAGTATCAACATCACTAGTTGAAATACCAATTCTATGCAAAGAGTCTCTAAGAATCGATAAGAGCGATTCTATAGGAAATACAGAAAAAAACCTCGTCAATTTTTTGATATATTTGAATTGAAGCTTATTGAATTCTGTTAAACGTTTTTGTGTACCTGACAACTGCAGGCCAGAAATATTGTTTTTGAATTGTAAAATTACTGGGTCTTTTGACACTATTTGAAGAATATCTTCTTGAGAATCTTCATAAGAAGTATCCATTCTTATTGCCGTATCCTGAGTTAAAGGAACAGCGCGATTGTAATAATTGTCTATATTATTCACCTTTGCAGCAATATTATTCGAAGGTTGAGAATTACTAACAAATTTTCTACATTCCAGGTTTCTCTCTGGATCCTTCTGCTCACCATATGATATGTTATTATCAGACAAACTAAATTGCAAATTTGACAAAAGTCTTTCTGCTAATAAACCTGAGTCGGAGCATAAATCTCTCGAATTCATTAGAGCATTCTCTTGATTAACCCAAGGATGAAGACGAATTTGAACAAGGCTGAATCTTTCAGACGGATCAGGTTTTAAAATTGAAATAAGTAAAGGTCTCACAACTGTGTTGAATGTGTTCCAAGGCTCATCCAAAACTTTACCTTTTGAGATAACAAACTTTGTGTAATATTCTTCATAGCCATATTGCGGCTTTTGCCATGGTATTTGGCCAGTCAATAGAGTGAACAAAACTATTCCACAACCCCAAATATCACTTAAACTAGGATCATATGGCACACCATCCATGACTTCAGGAGCAATATACGGGAGTGATCCACACTGATCTTTAGAGACTCGAATTTCCCCTTTTTTCTTCTTGTAAATGGTAGCTAGACCAAAGTCAGTTAATTTCAAATTCCCATCGTTATCTAAAAGAATATTCTCTGGCTTAATGTCACGGTGCGCGACACCTTTACTATGTATAAAACTAATTGCGTTAATCAACTGTTTAAAGTAGAAATTAGCCAAATCTTCGGGTAGTCCAACATCAGGTTCAATTTTGTCAAAGAGATCTCCACCTTCCGCAAGCTCCATAATCATATATACCCATATATTATCCGTTCCAAACTGATATATACCAATAATATTGGGATGCTCATTACATTCTTTGTGTATTTTGACTTCTAATCCTATTTTTTCGTCATTGATTCCTTCTCTATGAGATAATTTTCTATGGATGTATTTGATCGCAACTAACTGTGTGCGTTTTCTAATTACTTTTCCTAGTTTTACAATTGCATAAGTCCCTCTTCCTAATGTTTGCCCTACTTCTACATTTTGTAATGCCGGTAAAGGCTCTAACTGTAGCAACGGGTAATTATCCATATCATTTTATTATACCAAAAATATGATGTTTTGAATTTATGCACTACAGTCTTAAATGAAGTGGCTTTCTAGTGCGTTTTTCTAGAAGTATTCCTGTTTCCAGAATGCTATTATGCAGTTACGATAATCGTGATGGATGTTTGAAGACCAAGGCTATATCCTACGTTGAACATTCATGAATTCCATCAAATGTCTTCTTCAGAGGAACAGTTAGCATCGACAACTGTTTCTTTTCAAACCAACTACGAGTCAAGTATAACATCGTATATTGAAAAGTCTCCTATAGCCACTAAATTCCGGTTAGAAAACCCAAACTTACAGCCATTATCAGACGACGAAAGTGATTCAGAGATGTTAGCAACACCTCCAATTCAACCCCTGTTGGACCCAACATTGCAAATATCAGATATGTCTTCTGGCTTTAGAGATTTATCAATTAAAAATGACAGCATTAACAGGGCCGGAGTGAAGAAAATGTCAGGTTTAAAGAATTCTTTTGCAAAATTTAAATCAAAATCAACACCAAATATATCCGTAAAGACATTTGACAACCACAGGGCTACGAAAGCTCCTGATTTGGACTTGCAGAAAGAAGACCAATTTAGCTGTAAACAACAGACACCTTTCTGGAAGTATCATGTGTTAAAATTTGGAAATAATCTATATTTGACTACCAATCCTAGCTTGAAACATGTCTACTGTCGTAATGGCCCTGGTTACTATGTTGAAGTGATATACAACAATCCTTCTAACAACTACACCAAATTTAGAGACGGATACAAGTTGATATTTGAAGATATTGAAACTATCAAATCTATTAAGCGAGAGAATAGACAGCCAATCATGGTCATCGAGAAGAGAGCAGAAGAGCTTGGTGGTCACATAACTGTCTCACTGCTTCGAGAGTCGGAGTTGATCAACGGGAATATAGGATACACTAAGATTAAACCTCCCATTTTTGATAGAGTACTTTTACCAGGAATAATAGATGAAAGCTTTACTCCATTTCTTAAAGATATGAATGTAGACTTAAGTGAATTTAAGAACTATGATTTCAAGGACATGAATAATATAAAATGGAACGTGGGGCCCATAATAAGAGTTAGAAAGAGTAAGATGAAAAGGATAAAATCAAGATTAATGAGTGGCATGATGGATAATGTTCAGGATGAAGAAGACATATCCCAAGAGAAATATTTCAAGCTTGTCAATAAGAAGTATGTATATTTCCATCGTAATTATGTGAAGTCAGACCAACCAGATGAGATCACAAAGACTTTTTACAAAGAAGCTTCCGGGAAAGCTGAAAATACTTATATTCATGATCCAGAAAAGGAATTCCCCCCTGTTTTGGCTGTCTTTAGACCTTGCGAAATGAAAAGAAGCAAAAGAGTAAGCATAACGATGTCCAAAAATATTCAAAACTTAAAAGGAAAACAAGTTAATGATATCAAAATTAATAAATACTCCATAGAGAATGACATAGGAGCCGGAGGTGATGTTAAAAATTATTATATAGGTGGAGATGGTCTTTACAATCATAGCCATCCAGCAGATGATGCTCCTGATGATAACAAATTAGGGTGGATATCTATCTATGAAGATTCTCGTGTTTTCTCAGGACGGAGGCAAATAGGTATGTTCGATATAGTCATGGGTACTACACTTGCTGCTGGATTAGAATCGTATTTAACTTTATAAATTTGCTATTTTCAGTAATATTGTAGATCACGAAAATTGAGAATGAAATTATTCTGCGCGTATTAAGGAGTATGAATTTGGATATAAAACATACTTTTCCCAAAGAAATTAATTTTTTGTATGACAAAATATAGCAATGGATATTGAAGTAGCAGACCCGTTACTTGATTCTCAGTATGAGTGGGATTTCTGTCCAACACCTAGACAAGTTTTGAGAGTTTGTTTGAATTTAAAAACACTTATTGATAAGGTTATTCCGATAGTCTTTAGCGAAAGTGATGTTACTGAGCAAAATTCTGCCATCCTTAACAAAAATGTAATTAATTTGGTGTATGAGGCTGCTGGTGGAAAAGGGGATGGTAAAATAGGTACTACATCCTATAGGTATCGTGCATGCTTAGTGTTCTGTTTGTTGAAGGTTTGCGATTGGTATTGGCAACAAGCAGAAAGCGAATTGAGTGATAATGAGTTATTCTCCCTTAGGGCAGTTGCTGCTCAAAATATTGCTGCTATTCTTATAGAGAACGAGAAGGACGATAAATACTTATTTCTTGGTATGTTATGCCATCGGTATTCAGTAAATTTAAAAGGCATCAATTCGGAACCATTGAACGCTTTAGAAATGGCAGTGGATATGCACTCAACAATAGTTATCTCATCATCTGGATTCCAACGGTGTATTAAATGGCTTTGGCGAGGTTGGATTGTTCAATCTTCCAAAAATCCGCACGCATATGTTTTATACAAAGGTGTAGCATCATCTTCTTTAAGAACTCACTTCGACCCAGATAGAATTAAGACTCCATTATATCAGAATATTATTGAGATTTTTTTTAGTTTTATCTATTTGATCCTATTTACTATTGTATTGAATGGCCATCAAGAAACAACATCGTCTTTGGCTTTTACAGAATGGGTATTCTTTTTCATGACAGCTGGGTCCATTTGTGATGAAATAGTTAAATTTTACCATGTTGGGTCAAATTATATTGGATTCTGGAACGCATTCAACGATGTAATGTATGCTATTATAGTTTCATCGATTACATTCCGTGTATTAAGTGTCAACAGCCACAGTGCTTCCAAAGAATATTACGATGAAATAGCATTTCGTGTTTTGTCATGTGTTTCTCCCTTGATGTGGACAAGGCTCTTGTTATATTTGGATGCTGAAAAGTTTGTTGGAGCAATGTTAGTTGTGGTCAAGACCATGATGAAAGAATCACTCTTATTCTTCGTTCTTCTTTTTGTTGTTATTATTGGGTTTGTTCAGGGATTCTTAGGCTTAGATGCATCTGATGGTAAGAATGAGGCTACAAAAAAAATTTTAATATCATTGGTAAAAGCTATAATTGGTGGATCCAGTTTTGAGGATTTTGCCAAACTAGTACCTCCTTATGCATCAATCTTATATTACATATACTCATTCTTATTATCTGTTATTTTGATGAATATTTTGATTGCATTGTATTCCACTGCTTATGCTGCCATTGTGGCCGATGCCACAAGTGAATATTTAGCTTTAGTGGCCCAGAAAACGTTGAGATATATTAGAGCTCCTGATTTAGATCTCTATGTTCCTCCATTTAATTTGATAGAATTGATCCTATTCCCACTTTCATTTTTAACCTCCAAAAGAGTTTTTAAAAAAATCAATTATACTGTGATGGTAATAATATATTCTCCATTTTTAATTTACATTACAATGGATGAACTTCATAATGCAAGAAGAATTCATTATAATCGATTCAAAGGACTTCCTGATGACGCTAATGAATTTGATACCGAATGGGATTTAACTGATGGATTTGAAACTGACGCAAATGATCAATGGGATGGAATCCAAGAACAAAATATAGCGGTTGCTTCTGAACTTGGAGAACAAAGAAGAGCCGAACTTGAAGATCCTGAGTTTAGCATAGACATAGAAAAATTTAAAAGAAGTATTGACGACGTTGTGCAACCTGTGACAGATGCCCACTTGGCTGGAATGAAGTGGGAAATATACGGCCTATATACGAAATTGGACAAGTTAACCATTCTCTTAGAGGCTACTGTGGAGGAGAACAATCAACTCAAAGCGCAAATTCAACTGAAGACTTGATACAGATGTAAGTATGAGACGTTACCCGCAAGTGAATCGAAGATATTCTAGATCTTGGTTAATTTAAAGTAATTTTAGATGTCAAGCTAGAAAACTTATTTTAGTCTTATACGTAATATGTGTCTTATGCTTTTATATATGATAAAATACATTCTATAGCCCTCTACGAAAAAAATTAGTGTAAGCCATTTTTTTCCAATCAATCGATCGCGAGCTCCATATTGTAAAAAAAATAGCTGTAAGAAAGTCACTCTACTTTTATTTAAGTCACTGTTGGAAAATATGACTAAAGTTAATATAAACCCAATAGATACACCTCAGTTTAAGAATGGGGATAATATACATTTTGATTATACCGATGAATCGAGTATAAAAGCGGCAGATATAGTAAATTCTTCTACATCGTCAAATAAGAAGAAGAAAAAGAGAAAGAAGAATAAACCGAAAGTTGATCCAACTAAATTCGAGGCAACATTGAATAACCCAGAGGATGATTATCCAACATCAAGAGTAATAAAACAAGCACCTAATGGAGACGTTATAGTGGAGAGCTTAGATGATGTTCCGTTGAATTCTCGCGATCACTATGAACATCATGACCACCATCACGATCATATCCCACATGCTAATATATGGGACAATGCAACAATAGAAGAACAGGAAAATTTGAAAGCATTCTGGGAGTCTTTAAATGATTTCCAAAAGTTAGAATTAGTGCAGGTTGACAAAAAATCAATCATGGATATTTTCAAAAGTGAAACTAAGTCTATAAACCACAACGCTAACTCTAACCCTCAACAGAATAATGGCTGTTCATGTTCATACTGTGGGAAGAAAAATAATATTATTGAGGATGAATTGGAAAACATTTATGATAACCATTTTGACGATATTATTGACTTCATACACGAAGTAAGAGATATAAATGATTTAAACGCATTACCTGGATTATTATTTGGCGGATTTCATATGCTAGAAGAAGAGCATAAACTACATAAAAGACAACAGAAATTCAAGAATAGGAAAGAACACATATTGAATAAAGAGGGAACTTCAAGTGTAGTTAGCCAAGTCATAACTGAAGATAATCTAAATAAAATCAAAAAATCTCAAGGGGCAGATCATATTGATGTTTTAAAAGGTGAAAAAGAGATATCGGGTGTATCAAATAAAATAGAAAGTAATGATATTTCAAAGTTGAGAAGTGAAGAAGATAGCCAACAAAATAACATCTCAGATCAAGAAGTTTTCAATAAACTTCTAGATCCAAAACTAACAGAAGCTCTAGAGGGCTTTGATTTGGAAAGGATGAAAGAAACTGAAACGCTGGAAATACTTTTACAAAGAGCCAACTCATTACGAGAAATGATAAAAGATCTTCATAAAGCAGACAAAGATCAGCTTGAGAAAGGAATGGCATTCCTTCAAAATATGGGTAAAATAATCAATGGTGATGTCAACGACCAAATATCGCAAGGTTTATCCAAGTTCGCTGAAGATTTGCTTAAAAACGATGGGAATTCATTCATTGAAATGATGGAATCTCTTTCAGAATCACGAACTGAACGAGAAGATTTGCTTAAAGAATCTATAAGAGATGAATCAGCATGGGTTGATGAAGATGATAGAATATCTGAAATACCGAAATTACATTCCATTAATATTCCAAACGGGCAACAGATATCTAATGGCTCCGTGCGGAATGACCAAGTAGCAAATGAAGATATCAATTTTGATTTCAAATCACAAGCAAATGAAGAAGGTGAACCTTCAGCAGCATTTGAAAATGTTGTTGCAACTCCTCCTAAAGACGAAAATGGATTGAAAACATGCGAAGTAAATGAATATTCTCAAAAGAATAACCTTGGTGAACAAAAAGATGAGGATGAAGAGGATTATTACGACGAAGAAGGAGAGGAATATGAAGAAGATGAAGACAACTTTGAAAAAGAAGACAAAAATTATGTTCAGCTCGAAGGTAGCGAGGAAGAAGAAGTCAGTGATACAGAATCAGAAATATCAGAAGAAGAAAAAATGCAAGAGATTCGTCGTTTATTCTTAATTCAAGTAATAAAATTATTTCAAGAGAGGTTGAAGAATGCTTACAAGGAGAAGCTTGCTGAAGATAGAACCAAAAGGCTCATAGAAGAATTAGAAGCCGAAGAAAATGCAAAAAAGGAAAAGGAATTGAAGAAATTGAAGCAAAAGGAGAAGACTAAAGAAAAGAAGAGATTGCAGCAGTTAGCGAAAGAGGAGGAAAGAAAGAAAAAAGAGGAAGAGCAGAAAGAAAAAGAATTGGAATTACAACGTAAACAAGAGGAATTGAGAGCTGCACAGAGACGCAAAAAGGAAGAGGCTAAACAGAAAAGGGAAGAAGAAAAGAAGAAAAGAATTGAAGAGTTAAGGAGGAAAGAAGAAGAGCAAAGGAAGAAAGCTGAAGCACAAAGAAAAAAGGAAGAAGAAGCTAAAAGACTAAAAGAAGAAAGAAGGAAAAAATCAGAAGAGGAGCGTAAACGTAAAGAAGAAGAAAAGAAACAAAAAGATTTAGAAAGGAAGCAGGAAGAAGAAAAGAGGAGGAAAGAAAAAGAGATATTATTAGCTCAAACACGGGAATATGAGAATAAATCCGAAACTGATCCTACTGGTGATGCTTATGAAGTAGACCAAAGCTTCGATGAATTATTAAAAATACAAAACGTGACTGAAAAGTTGTCTAATACTGAGCTCGATGAACCTTTACCTGCTGAAGATAAATCACCTTCCAAGAATCATTTACTTGAGCAATTATATCTTGCAAAGCCAGGTTCATTTGCTTCTGCCCCTAAATCAATTAATCCTCAATTTTCAACTAGTACGAATTCAATTATGCCCTCTTTACTCTCGCCTACTCCATCTCATATACTACCAAAAAATATTTTACCAAACCAAAATCAAGTGCATAACAACGACCCACCTATTGGTAATTGGTCTAACCATAACGCAATTAATACCCAACCACTATTTAACAATCTGTATGCATCTACTACGTCTTTCAGCCCTTTTGATGGTTTTCCTTCGAACAATGGTCCAACTTTAAATAACCAGAAAGGTTTGACGTCTACTGTATGGAACCAACCTTCTAACTCAATTTGGGGAAATACTAACCCCAATAGTACGCCATTGTGGAATTCTGTTAACAGTCACACCACGAATATAACCGATACTGAAACAATTCAATCGGCAGCATTTAATGCTTTTCAATTATTACAAGATTCTAATATGTTAGAGTTTGGTGCGGCGCACTGTATTACTTTGTTCCAAAACACGAAGACATTATTGAACTCAGAGTTGACCCTTAATCAATTTCTTAGTGCCTGTCGTACATCTAGCCGTTTTACGTTTGATTTAATTTACAATAATTTTGGGACTGTTACTCATGTCAAAGTTACAAGAGTTGTTCAAAATCAGCCTATTGGTACTTCTGTGCCCGAATTGGTAAATGGTCTTGCACCTCTTAATAATTTTAACACATCTGATTCTGGCAATATATTGAACGGGTTTAGTGATATAAATGACCCAGCATTTAGTGGCGTACGTAATTTATGGAACTGATTTGTGTGTAGATACTGATATAGGCTTGTTAGGCATATATTCTTACATAATCAAAATGAATCGTAAGTGAGAATTCAAAACAGTATATTTTTACCTTGTAGTTATTGATACATTCAGTGCTGACCATTGGTGCCTACAATCCCTCTATTACTTAGATTACTTTTGAGGTGTGTCCATTATAAGATATATTTTGAGATACTCTAATATA
This sequence comes from Schwanniomyces sp. yHRVM31, assembly GCA_030462985.1. Classification (NCBI taxonomy): domain Eukaryota; kingdom Fungi; phylum Ascomycota; class Pichiomycetes; order Serinales; family Debaryomycetaceae; genus Schwanniomyces; species Schwanniomyces sp. yHRVM31. The sequence continues at coordinate 29,792 of JAKVQU010000100.1, forward strand.
CTTTCTTTATTCCCATATAGAACTATTATTACATTTTTGTGGTTGATCTATAGAAGTTCATCCATAGGACTTATACTCGTTGGATAACAATGTCAGACACTACTAAGAGAAAATTAGTAATTGTTGGCGATGGTGCCTGTGGTAAGACTTCATTACTATATGTATTCACTTTGGGAGAATTTCCAACTGAATATCATCCAACTGTGTTTGAGAACTACGTCACTGATTGCAGAATAGATGGAAAACCAGTGCAATTGGCCCTATGGGATACAGCCGGGCAAGAAGAATATGAAAGATTGAGGCCCTTGAGTTATTTTAATTCTCACATTATCCTAATAGGCTTTGCTTTAGATGTGCCTGATTCCTTGGAAAATGCAAGACACAAATGGGTAGCTGAAGTAAAAAAATACTGTCCAGACGTACCATATTTGTTAGTAGGATTGAAAAAGGATCTAAGAGTCAGTGATGACCCAATCAAATATATACAATATGAAAGAGGGGAAGCTGTAGCAAGAGATATAGACGCCAAAAGATATTTGGAGAGCTCAGCTTTAACAGGAGAAGGAGTCGATGATATATTTGAAGCTGCGACAAGAATAAGTCTTTTAAATAATGATAAACCATCTAATGGTTGTTGTTCCATTCTATGAACAACTTTATTCAAAAAGTTACGAATTACGAAATACACATTTTTGAGCAAATTAAAATTATATTGGTAGATAGAACATTAATTTAGATATCGAAACATAAATTAATACAAAAGTATTATAGAATAATAAAAAATAATATGCGACCCCGGTGAGGATTGAACTCACGATCTTAAGATTAACAGTCTTACGCCTTAGCCAGCTTGGCCACGGAGTCGTATTATATTGCTTGTAGTGGTCATTCATATAGATACTTTGTTACTTTATTAGTTCCCATTTGACACATTTCTTTGTTCTCTGAATTATATCGGGAGAATATGTTTCATCTGATACTTTTTTAAAACCGTATGAGAGTTTAAGAATAATAGATTGCGACTACAGGTTAGACAGTCTTAAGCCGATCAATTCTGTCTCCTTATCCCCTTAGAATGAAGAGTCTATTTATAATTTGATGTTAAGATTATAGCGCATTTAAGTCTGCTGCGTTTCTTTTTTTTCTTGAAGAGGGGGGGTGGAGATTCAATTTACGATCCCTTTTGGAAAGTTAATTGAATATACTTAAATCCTCTTTACAGAGAATCGACGAATTTATCACTATGCCCGGAGAATATAGTGAAAGTGAGGTTCCTTTCTTGAATGATGATACGTTGGGAGAAACAAGTTCACCTTTATTTCATGAATCAAATAATGGATCTAGCGGTGTAAGTCGTACTCAAAATATAAAAGGCAAGGTGCAAGTATTCTATAATAACTACATTCTTAAATATAGTGGATTTAGTCTATTGATTTTGTCACAATTTTTCAATTCTATTATGGTTGTGTCTTGTAAGTTATTAGTTACGGATAGCACATCAGATGAACCAATACACCCATTACAAATCTTGTTTGTCAGGATGCTAGTAACATATTTATGTTGTTTAGTATATATGCTGATACTGAAGAATATAAAGGATGCACCATTGGGACCAAGATCCAAGAGAGGATATTTATTGTTGAGAGGAGCAGTAGGGTTTGTGGGTGTCTTTGGAATGTACTTTTCGTTACAATATATTAGTCTTTCTGACGCAGTTGCCATCACTTTCTTTGTCCCAATAGTTACATCTTTTTTGGCTTGGGTTATTTTGCATGAAAGGTACTCGTTGGTTGAAGGAGCTTGCTCGTTATTATCATTTGTGGGAGTATTTTTAATTGCCAAACCATCTTTTATTTTTGGGGATAAGACTTCAAGCGATGAAAATGTAGAGAGTTCATCTACTGAAAAGAGGTTGTTAGCAACTTTCGCCGGTTTGCTAGGTGTTTTTGGAGCTTCGTCTGTATTCATTTGCTTGAGAAAAATAGGAAAGCTGGTCCATCCGCTTATAACTGTTAGTTACTTCGCGTTGTTTACTTGTATTGTTTCAATGACATCAATTCTAGTTATTCCATCCATTAAGTTCGAATTACCAAAAAATTCTTATCAAGCTCTCTTATTTACCCTAATTGGATTCTCAGGCTTTATCATGCAATATTTGTTAACTGCTGGTGTGCAAAGAGTGCCGGCGGGTAAATCGGCTTTAATGGGATATACTAGTATGGTTTTTGCCATTATATGGGATTTGTTGATTTGGCATCATGTCCCAGGATTTTTGAGTTTACTTGGGATTATTGTTATTTTATCCAATGCTTTTGTAGTTATAAGACACAAAAGTAATAATTCTGAACCTGGTGATGATGATGAACACGAGCTTGGTAAGAGAAGTGATATACCATTAGATGAATTCATCATTGATGATGAAAGTGAATAATGGAGGACATTGACAAAAGAAATAAACATATAATTCCATCCATTGTATTATTATAGATCACGTATTAAATATACTATTATAGGGACCTAATGTACCTTAAAAATATTAACTATCGTTAATAGTAGTTAACCATTCAAATTCTTTCTCCACACTTTTCAAACGTACAAGATTCTCATTAACATCTTCAATTGTATTAATAAGCCCATTACTAGAATGAGAAAGATTATTAACATTCCTAATCAACTTTCTAGAATTATTTAAATTGACTTCGATATATTCTTTTTTTAGTACGTCATTAATTTTTTGATTTGAAGGTAAGGCACGAATGTTTTTAATCCATTTATGGTCTAAAGGACCACTACTTTTGTTATTAGTGGTTTTATTTAGTTCATTGACTGACTGGTGTGAATCACCTGTGCTTGTAGCCATATTACTTCAACGATCATTTGTAGGCTGTTCCATTTGTTTTTCAAATTAGGAGCTATTTATTATTTACAAGATAAAAGTGACACAAAGATTCTAATTTACAATTCTATCATGTTTCCATATTCCTCCAATATCTTTTGGTAAAGAACTCTTATCTACGTTTTCGATTACCCAGTTATTGTCAAGCTGACTAAACAATTTACAAATTGGTTCAACGTACCATCTCTTTCCATTGCATGTAAACCAGCCTAAATGACCACCTTGTGAAGTAGTTACCATTACTGTATAGGGGTTTAATGTAACCTCAGAATATGGCAATGTTCTGCTACCTACTATAGGATCATCTTTAGAATTAAGTATAAGTGTAGGAACTCTCACTTTAAGCAACCTTTGGATTGGTGATGCATGCCTATAGTATTCATCTGCGCAATTGAATCCAAATAATTTGGAAGTAAACTCATCATCAAAGTCTCTTAGTTTATTCAAGGTAAAGTTACTTGGGTTAGATATATAATTTTCAACAATTTCGTGATGTTTAAGATAACCGGCACTGTGTTCATCTAATAAACGCACCAAATTTTGACACATCGTTGGTGAATAAACTAATTTTCCAATTATACTTTCACTCAATTGGATAGAACTTTCGTTAAAGTCCCATGGGGAGCCCATTATGGCCGCACCTTTGATATTTTCATATACGTTATCGGCTTCTTGGCCCAAATAATTTGCAGTTATAGCACCACCTAAAGAAAACCCAATTAAGTATATTCTTTTATTTGGCCATAACTTTTTAATGTGTTCGTTGATAAAATACCTCAAGTCGTTTGTCCATAATCCATTAAACAACTGAGGACTGGTAATTGTGTGATTTGCACATCCTCTGGCATTCAAAACTAGCGCATCAAAGTTATATGGATCCTGGGTTATTCTACTCACAAAAGCTCTGATATACGACTCGTATGAACCTCCAGATAACCCGTGAAGGGCAATAAGAAGCGGCTTTGACTCGTCCAGTAAAAGTCCTTGTTCTTCAGATGGATCCACATACTCAGTACGAGGTGGGAGCTCTTTTGTCTGTGACTGAGGTTTAAATTGCTCGTGTTTAGGATTGGGTTCACCAGAAAATACATAGTCTACAGCAAATGTACTTTTTCCTTCCCACTGGTCATATCGCAACCGTTCACCATCAACTGTGTAATATTTATTGACCAGGTCCACCTGCAAAATTCTTCTCTTATAGTGAACCAAGTCCACTGATTCAAACTTGTTCAATGCCGTATAGGCCGTTTGTAAATGGCCACCTGGTAAGAGTGGATTAATAGCATACCATGAGCCGTGGTCCAACTCAGAAACATTTTTTTTGATAATATCACTTATTGCCACTGATTCTTGGGTCTGGCGATTACAGAAGGTTATAGGATGCCTTGGAAATAAAGTTTCCACTTCTGACTTAAACAAATTGAGTTTCATGAATATATTGGTGTATTTCCTATTTGGTAGAGCTGGCTGTTTCTCAACTGTTTGAGATGAGGTTACCTCACTGATATGGAAGTCATCCATTTACGGAAATGAGCAACATGATTGTGTAATGTAGCCTCTGGTATATAATTGCCACTTTATCCTGCTGTAGCAAAAGCAACAATTGATAACAACACCACCTAAATAGATAAGGAGAAGTATGAAATTATCGTTATCTGTTTTAACTACTATCGCTACTACATTGTTGGGAGCAGTGGAAGCTGCTAAGCATTCAACAAACATTCACAGAGTGCCACATGACGAAACTCTTGACCCTAGTACTTTCAGAGAGTATACTCAAGGATTGACCCACAAATACGTCAAGACATACCAATCTGTATTTGGTAATACAGTTGAATTTGCTGCTGATACCGCACAAGTTCCATTTGTCTCCCAAGGCGAAACTGACACTCCTTTGACCAACTATATGAATGCACAATACTACACTAACATTCAATTAGGTACTCCGGGCCAAACATTTAAGGTCATTTTAGATACTGGATCGTCCAATTTATGGGTTCCATCCAAAGATTGTTCCTCATTGGCTTGTTTCTTACACACTACATATGATCATGACAAATCGTCATCTTATAAGGCGAACGGCTCCGAATTCGAAGTTGGTTACGTCAGTGGCTCTATGAAGGGTTATGTTTCTCAGGATACCCTTCAAATCGGAGATTTGATAATCCCTGAACAAGATTTCGCTGAAGCTACAGAAGAACCAGGCTTGGCTTTTGCATTTGGTAAATTTGATGGTATCTTAGGTTTAGCCTATGATACTATCTCCACTAACAAAATTGTTCCACCAGTCTACAAAGCAATTGCCCAGGGTTTGCTTGATGAACCAAGATTTGGTTTTTACTTAGGTAACAATGACAAGGACGAGTCTAATGGTGGTGTTGCTACTTTCGGTGGTTATAACTCCGACTATTTCACAGGTGATATCACCTGGTTGCCTGTTAGAAGAAAGGCATACTGGGAGGTTTCCTTTGAAGGGATTGGCTTCGGTGACGAATACGCTGAATTATACTCTACTGGTGCTGCCATTGACACTGGTACTTCCTTGATTACTTTGCCATCATCTTTGGCTGAAATTATTAATGCCAAGATTGGTGCTTCTAAGTCTTGGTCAGGTCAATATCAAGTAGATTGTGCCGTTAAAGATACCTTACCAGATATGACATTCAATTTTGGTGGTCACAATTTCACCTTATCTGCAAATGACTATATTTTGGACTTAGGTGGAAGTTGTATTTCTGTTTTTACACCATTAGACATGCCAAAGCCAATCGGTGACTTGGCTATTATAGGTGACGCTTTCTTAAGAAAGTATTACTCAGTCTACGACTTAGAACACAATGCTGTTGGCTTAGCCAAAGCAATCTAAAGATATATACTTTAATTCTAGAAACTCTAGAAGTTCAATACTATATATAATAGTTTTAATTTTTTTATCCCAATAATATTATCTAAGTTCTCTTTGAATATTGTGCAGTGGCTTATGCTATATATTAAATAAGTAGTGTTAATTTTACAGTATTTATTTTTAGCGCGCAAGCTGGTAAATAGCTGCAATATTTTTCAGCCAGCCAGCCATCTCAAAGGATTGAGTGATCTACACCATTTTTTGAAATGGTAAGTTGAATTATATTACTTTTTCTTAAGACAAATATACTAAGTGTAAGAGTTATGATAAAAACGAACCATAATAACAGAGATGATAAGCTGTCAATTGCAGGAACTTCTTCATTACCAGAATCAATTCAGCAATTTTATTTTACAGATAACAATACCTTAGATACTTTTCACTTATTAACAAACACGAGTTCACCAAAATACAATAACACATCACAATTTCATATATCAAAAGTATTGAATCAATCCCCATCGAGCTCTAAGAAGGAAGACCGTGGATTGCAACAGGTTCCACAAAGATTCTCTAATTTTATAATACAACAGTCTACTAGCCCAGATCACGATGGCATTTCGGTAGCTTCATCTTATATAAGAGATATTGATAGCATGCTAAAGTTTCGTGATCCCAATACAGGTATTCAAGGGTCAAAAGAAAATGTGTCATTATTAAATTTTTCGAATGTCTCAGTTGAGGAACCTGGTTCTAAGGGTTCACAAGCAACAATTTTCTCTACCAGACAAGAAAATTTAAGAAATTTTGGCTTGAAAAATAAATCGAAATCTAAATCTGAAACAATAAAAAATAATACTTCCAGCCTTAAACGTAGCAAAGCAGTTAAGAATAAACTAGGGAGTAAGTTTTACAGATTCCAATTGAAATTAAAGAAAATACTCAAAAAAATAAGATTCTTCAAATTTCAATTTAAGGCGTCAAGCAAAAGAACGGCTTCAATTTCTTGTTCAAGGAAATCGGTAAAAAACAACAAGTTCAAGAATAAGAATAAAATTAAAATTAATAATAAAGTAAACCAAGTTTCTGCTCCAGTAAACAATCCTTATTTGGGAGAAGATCAAGTAGAATTTATTGATAAACTTGAAGATGTTCAAGATTTGGCTGGTAAAGTCCATGGCAACAATCCTAATCTTAAATTGAATGGACCATTTCATAAAACTAATTTCGATCCAACTCCTCAATTTGGAGGACCTATTATTCCTAAAATTGATCAAGAGGATGGATCAGAAGTTGAATCAGTTGCACCCATCCCACCTCCCCATGCCCAGTCTCTGGACAGCAATACAAATTTGGATAAGAATGTAGAAAAAGAGACATTGATCAAGTTGTGGAGAAGCTATTTGAGTATAATTATCCAAAAGCGTATACAGCTTAGACATGAAATAAATTTGTTCCAAAATTTGATGATCAACCAAGATAATAAGAAGTTTGTCGCAGATATGAGTAGAGCAAGTTCTTATACAAAGTCAAGTATTAATCCCACCGAGATAGATGAAGTTAATTCAAAACAGACTTACTCCAGTTATGGTAGTGAATCCGATGAAGATGAAGAGCCTATAATTAATGATTTTAGACAAGAATTCAATAAGAATTATCAAAATAGAAAGTCTATACTAGGAGATATGTTAGAATACGATTCCGATGATTGTCTGACAATTGCATCGCTTTCAACTTTACTGGATTCTCTTAATGGGAGCCAATTCGCATCAATGTATCAAAGAAAAAGATACGGAACTATTAGAAGCAGACGAAGTGCAACTACCAGCATAAATAGTAGAAAATAGTAGAAAACAATGATTAATAAAAAATTCTTTATTTATTTTATATACAAGTAAAAAAAAGGAAATAAGCAAAATGTCAAGTGTCAGGAAAGATCATAAATCATTAGGATGGACTATTTACATTGCTTAGTTCTTTGGTTCTTCGGAAGAACCACTGTTTTCATTGTTTTTGTACAATTTTTCGAAAACCTTTAATGATTCATTTTGTAATTCTTCAGTCTTGGTCTTCAATTCGTTAGCATCAACTTCTTCACCAGCTTGGGCCTTAACAACGATTTCTCTTAAAGCATTAATTTGAGCTCTAACCTTGTCAGAATCAGCGGTTTCTAACTTGTCCTTGAATTCGTTTAAGGAGTTTTCGGTATCATTACATAATTGATCAGCTCTGTTGGCGTTTTCAATAGCTTCTCTTCTAGCCTTATCAGATTCAGCGAACTTTTCAGCGTCGTTGACCATTTTTTCGATTTCAGCATCAGATAAACCAGAAGAACCAGCAACGGTAATAGAAGCATCCTTGTTAGAAGCCTTATCACGAGCAGAGACCTTGATGATACCATCAGTGTCAATATCGAAGGTGACTTCAATTTGTGGAACACCCTTTGGTGCTGGTGGAATACCAGATAAGGTGAAGTTACCGATCAACTTGTTGTCTCTGGTTAATTCTCTTTCACCTTGGAAAACTCTGATTTCAACAGAGGTTTGACCAGCAGAAGCAGTGGAGAAAATTTGAGACTTCTTGGCTGGAATAGTAGTGTTTCTAGAAATTAATCTAGCGAAGACACCACCCATAGTTTCAATACCTAAGGATAATGGGGTAACATCTAATAACACAACATCAGTGACATCACCAGCTAAAATACCACCTTGGATAGCAGCACCCATGGCAACAGCTTCATCTGGGTTAACAGCCTTAGATGGTTCTTTACCGAAGATAGACTTAACGGTTTCAATGACCTTTGGCATTCTGGACATACCACCAACTAAAATGACTTCGGAGATATCAGAAGTGGATAAACCAGCATCCTTTAAGGCCTTCTTACATGGTTCAATAGTTTTCTTGACTAATGGTTCAACTAAATTTTCAAATTGAGCTCTAGAGATCTTTTGGTTAATGTGCTTTGGACCACTGGCATCTGCAGTAATGAAAGGTAAGTTAACTTCAGTAGAAACAGTAGAGGATAATTCAATCTTAGCCTTTTCGGCGGCTTCTCTGATACGTTGAACAGCCATTCTGTCCTTTTCTAAGTCAATACCGGATTCCTTCTTGAAGGTTTCAACGATGTTTCTAACAATAGCGATATCGAAATCTTCACCACCTAAGTGAGTGTCACCGTTAGTGGACTTGACCTCGAAAACACCGGCACCGATATCTAAAATAGAGACATCAAAAGTACCACCACCTAAATCGAAGACAGCAACAACTTCACCATCGTTCTTTTCTAAACCGTAAGCTAAAGCAGCGGCAGTTGGTTCGTTAACAACACGCATAACGTTTAAACCAACAATCTTACCAGCATCCTTAGTAGCTTGTCTTTGAGCATCGTTGAAGTAAGCTGGACAAGTAACAACAGCGTTCTTGGCTGGCTTACCTAAGAAAGCTTCAGCAGTCTCCTTCATCTTGTTTAAGACGAAACCACCAATTTGTTGAGGAGAGTATTTTTCACCTCTAGCTTCAATCCAAGCATCACCGTTTTCGTGCTTGACAATACGGTATGGAACTTGGTTTAAATCTCTTTGAACTTCTGCATCTTCGAAACGACGACCAATTAAACGCTTAGTGGCAAACAAAGTGTTCTCTGGGTTGACGACAGCTTGACGCTTAGCTGGAATACCAACTAATCTCTCACCTTCCTTGGTGAAGGCAACAATAGATGGGGTAGTTCTACCACCTTCAGAGTTTTCAATGATCTTTGGTACCTTACCTTCCATAACAGCAACAGCAGAGTTAGTGGTACCTAAATCGATACCAATAACTGGACCGCTTGGAGCAGTAGAGTTGGCACGGGCAAATGCTGGGAAACGACGACTAGCGCTCTTTAAAGTATTTCTGGCAGCTAACATTTGAATTAGATTATATCCAACAAAGTTAATAGAAGTTTTGGACCATCTTGAAATTTTTGAGTGGCCGACGCAGCAGTTATTTAAACCGCAAAAATTTTAAGATCCAATTACCCGGCGGGCTAGTTCCGGAATGTTCGAGAAATTCTATTAAATCTTTGGAGTTGATTTTGCATCAATTAGAAAAGGTCACATGTTAGACTAATATACACACTATACAACTAGTAGAGATACCTTTGATTAAGGTATTTTGAAAATGGCCCTAGGAACAATATAAATACGGAAACCTAATTTAGCAAGTCAGGTGGAAGATTTCCATTCATGACCCAGGTCAACGATTTATCACCTCTAAATTCTTCGATATACCTTATTATCTCTTCCGCAGGTTTGTCGTACTTTTGAACTCCTCTGGCAATAGCGTCACAGAGCTTTTTTCTTCTTTGATATCTTTTGGATTCCTTAGATCTGGAATCACCACGCCATTCATGTTTTCCATATTTGCTGTCCATCTCACATAATGGAGGTTGGCCCCTGAACCCTTTAGTGAACTCATCGTAGATCTCCTTCACAGTCATTGGATTATGTAAGAAATCAATGGTTATCTTAGGACGTTTGGCCCCTCTAAACGTATCGCCAAATTGTGCGTCCACATCTCCTCCTTCTACATCGGATCTTTTTGTATAAAGTCGCTTTCTGGGTTTATCTTGGTCATTTTGTGCTTGTTGTTGAGCCTGAGCTGCTACGGCCGCAACAGCTACGTGATGTAATGCAGGGTCCATATTGCTATCAATATGAATTTGTTGGTTTGAAAGATCAGAATTTGGTATATGCTGCTGAACTTGTCTTTCCACTTGGTCCTGGACTTGACGTTGAACGTGATCCTGAACTTGTTTCTCTACTTGCTCCTGTACTTGGTCTTGTACTTGTTGAACCTGATTTACCTGCTCCTGTACAGCATTTACTTGATCGGATGTGTCATTTTCATTTTCTTGCATGGCCTGTAATGAGCTTATAATGGCACTTTGGTTCTTATTTTCAAAAATGTCTGACATTAATGCAGTAAGTTTTTCAATTTTGCTGTTTTGGTAGTCTAACACATGTCTTAAGTATGAAAGTTCCTGGTTTATAGCACTTAACTTTTCTCCCTCGATTTTCCCTATAGCAGCATGTATCTTATCAAAGCTTTCTTGGATATAATTTGATGAGAACGTCACTTCATCTTCATTATTATTAGTATTTTCATTATGCACCTGATCATATTTCCCGGGCTCACCTAAACTTTCTAGTCTAGATGAATTATCTAATTCTTCTTGGTTTGACATTTCTTCCATTCCAATCTATTAACTATTTTATTGCAAAATGTCGGATGTGAGTGCTAAATAAACAACAACATTTGAAGGGAGACTTTTTTCTCAGTAGATCTCAGAAAAACTTCCGTCCTGTATATAGTATCATCATAACACGAAGATAGTTCATGGTGTAATCAAGGCGAATATACTTATGTATAGGAATAAGAATCTAGAAATCCTATCTCGTATGTGATGGGCAATTTGGGAATGATAAATCTTTCATTAGTATATTTATATAGAAATCAACCTATTTCAATTGATATCTTTCTCTTTGTTATATTTGCAACTGATAAATAATAGTTATGCTATCTAGAATATTTAGTACGCGTTGAACTAACAGCTTCGAGTTTAATAGCTATCTTCCTGTTCTTCTGGTAGAATATATGTGTAATCAGGTTGTGTTTTGGTTACCTTTTTACCAAATAATGCAATTAGCCCAGTACAAAATCCTCTCTGGTTGACATACATCACCCTACATTTGCCATCTCTTCCAAATAGATCCCTTGTCAAGCATCTTAGTTGATCCAAATTCAGAGTTCTAGGTAGAAATAAGCCAAAATTCCTGGTATATTTCATAATCCGTTCAGCCAACTCTCTAAGGGACAAAGGCTCCATAGTTTCTAAATCAAAATCTCCACCACCCCTTTTATATGAGGGACCTCCCCAAGGTGGAGAGCAAAATATAAATTCGTATGTCTTAGTCGGATCTTTTTTGTTTATGATCTCATGTGGTATCCAACTTATCTTTGGAACCACATTCTTATCTGAATTGGACAT
>JAKVQU010000101.1:0-40391 GCA_030462985.1 Schwanniomyces sp. yHRVM31
CTATTGATTGCCCTTCTTCAAGTTCTAGTAGAAGAGGTAGCGCAGTTGGTATTCCAGAAGCTCCTCAAATAGAGACTAAAAGAAATGTGGTAGGTGACGTTTACTTAAAAAATCAGTCAATTGTGGAAACTTTTAAAGATATACAACAAAAGGATGATCAAAGAAGGAAATCGAGTATTTTTTCCAACTTACAAACTGCATCAAATTTGCCTACTCCGAAGAATTCTGTCTCTTCTCAATACAGCCATGATAGTCCTCTTAATACTTCAAACTATAAGAAGGCAACTAACAACCAACTAAGAGTTGGTCCTATAAGCATCAATAATTCTAGAAGGCCATCTTCTGTGATATCGTTACCATTAAGTGAAAGCTTTGCTTCACTTGACAGTGCAAACGACGATTATTTAAATATGAAATATCAAGAATTCACTACATCGAAGAAAAAATTTAGAAAAGATATTTTGGTTAGTGATTTTGGTCATACCCAATCTGATCCTGCAATAAATTTCCAGCCCTCTAAGAACGTTGATAGAATTACAGAAAAATTCCAAAATTTTAATCTTGATTCACTGATGCGTACTCCGACTTTTAATGCAGGTGATCTAGAAGATCAAGCGATAGCTCCAAAGGCAATCCCAAAGAGATATCAAGGTTCTTCTAGTTCATCTTGCTCGAGTTCGTCGTATAGCTCACACTCTGGTAGTGATGGAAGTGAAGATAGCGATGAAGAAGGTAACCTAACATTGGCATTTACTTCCAAGGTGACGCCATCAGCGAGACCCAAATTTCTTTCATTAAGTCATAGGGCAAAATCACATGAGTCAAATCTTCCCCGTCTAGTCAATGCAGCTCCTAGCTATCCAGTGCCAGTTTTTAATCAGGGTACCTCCCCTCAATTTGAAGATATTCCAGCAAGTTTAATGTCTAATATCCCACGCCCAAGTGTATCTACCGCAAGCAATATGAATCCAAGCATATCGATAATTACAAGTACAGCATCCACTGTTACAATCACCCCAGACTACAAGAATTCAACTATCACTTCACCTTATACACCTGGATCAAGAACTCCAAGATATCCATCGCCTCTGAAGTTTGACTCGTTTAAAAATGACGAACCTTCTAAGAATAATACTAGCATAGATGCACTGCTAATAACGCCGGTGTATCCTGAAACACCAAGGGATACCTTATACAACAATCATTATAATAATCATTATAAGAAGGATCCTATAAATTATCCTTTCCCTAAGGCTATTCATTTGGATGCAGATAAAGAAAGTTTCTCAAAGGCAGATACGAATAAGCACGGTGGATTAAGACCAAACTATTACAGATCAAATTCGATTACTGTGGGTTTGCTACAACATCAACATCAGGAGGAGCATTAGCAAATAGAGTGTCATTTTCAGTGTTTAATTGTATATGTAAATATAATATTGTATTGTATTAAAGCCATATTTCCCTCCTAAACTAAATTTCCTTAAAAATAAATAATAATAAAGTATTTAATAACCTAATTATGCATAATTAAACTTAAACCATTTCAAGTTTTCTTTTCAAAACTGATAACCTATTTCCGATACTTACGACAAATTTCTCAATCATCTCCTTATCTTCTTCATCCAATTTCTCCTCATTTTCATTCACTTCCACATCCAATATTGCTTCAAGCATCCAAATAGCGATACTATAAGAAAGCTCGCAACCTTTCAAGTCTTCCTTAACTAATTCATTTACGGCTGCAGTTCTTGACATCTCTAATGCTCTATCAAATATTAATCTCTCTGCAACAATTTTATTTTCACTGAAGTCAGATGTTAATTGAATAGAATCATTTTCATGTTCTTTTAATAATGTGGAATTAGCTTCTTGTAATCTTAATCTAATAAATTCTGCTTTTTCAAGACATTCATTAAATTTTTCTCTTATCCATTGCACCAACTCGTTTATTTTAACTGAAATTTGAACATTAGAGCTAGTAGATAACCTTGATGATATTGAGTCACCATCCGAAGGTTCATTATCAAATTGACTATACCACCAATCACTTGCTATCGACATACCTTTCGCTAAAATAGATAATGTCTTTACATATAACACCACTCCTTCCTCACTGATTATTTTAATCATTCTTGGTGGTAAAATATCATTCTGAAGTAAGGTATCATCATCCAACCCATCAGTTGATGGTGGGCTCGGAATTAATTGTTTAAATTTGACATCTGCAAACAAGTTGATGGCATGGGCCTTTGTAGCTATAGACTCCAATCTATTCAAAACTTGTTCGTCTGGAGATAAATTTTCTAACTTATTTCTATCTACCATACTTGATATTGGTAAGTTTATCTTTTGAAGCAACAAATTATTTGCAAAATTAGGACTCGAAATCACGGTAGACAATGTACCATTATTACCATTACTTAAATTACCAGGTTTATCATCCTTTTCATACAGTAGAGCATTGTTACCAAAAAGTCTATTAGAAGCCAAACCAATAGCCCTACTTAATGCATTTGTAGGAGATATAGAAATAGAAATTCTTTTGTCAAAACTTGGCCTTCTCTGATTTCCAAATGAACCAGACCTGAGGGAAGTTCTCCTAGTATTGACTCTATTATCATTCGTAGATGCTCCGCTACTAGTACGACGTGGATTAATGGCCACGGCACCACTTCCAGCGTAAGCTAATTCGTCAGCAATTGCGTTGACCTCAACTGCACGCTTTTCGACCACAACATAATCCTTTTCTAGTATAATATCATCCTTATTTCCAATTGATGTTGTCTTAATTAGAGAAGGCTGCATTGAATTAGATACCGCATCAGCACCAGGACTATTTTTCGTTATAATTTCCTTAATTTGTTCATCCCTTTGTGAATTATTTGAATCAAATGGAACATTAATCACTGTCTCCTTCAAATTAGAATCAGATGTCAGCTTTGAGGGGGTATCTTCAATTTTCTCTACATACTGTGATCGTTGAGAAGGAGTTATTGGTGATATATATTCACTAATGAATAGGTTTTCATCCATTTCGGACCTTTCTAATGGCTCATCTACACCGCGAAGCGTACACGTAATTAGTGGGTCATTGAAAAATTCGTTAAAAGAGATTCTTTCAGTTGGATTATACTTTAATAAAGATCTGATTAATCTCTTTAAATCCTCGGGAACTTGAGCAGCAGAAGGGAACTTAATTCTATCGTTTGCCTTCTCGATATTCTTCAATAATTCTATATGATTAGACGCCCTAAAAGGCGGTTTACCTACGATAATTTCATATAGAACTGCACCAACAGACCAAAGATCTGCCTTAGCATTATATTTTTCATATCTTAAAATTTCAGGAGCCATATACAACGGCGAGCCACACAATGTCTCTGCCATTGATGTCGATGGTAAAAATCTGGCAAATCCAAAATCAGCGATTTTTAAAATTGGAAGTTCCCATAAACCGACATATCCTCCCTCTTCAAATGCTTCCTTCGAATGAGCAGGAGGACATAATAGCAAATTCTGCGGTTTAATATCCCTATGAACTAAGCTCTTATCTCTGAGAAATTCTAATGCTGAAGCTAATTGTTTGAGAAAGTGTATCACCAATGTTTCATTTAATCCATGCGAACCCTCAGGTGAAGGATATCTTTCTAACAATGATGATATAACTGGATGAGTTTTTACCAATTGATTTCGTTTCCTGATAAAATAAGAAAGATCCCCCATTGAACAATAATCCATTACCAAGTGGAAATGGGTTGAAGTCTGATTGTAGTCAAGTAAGCCAACTATATGTGGGTGTTTCATGGTCTTTAAGATAGATATTTCTATCTCAAGATTTTCTATCAATTTCTTGGACTTAAGTTTTGATCTGACCACAGACTTAATAGCTATTGGCTCATTGGTTTTCTATATTTGTTAGTAAATACCCTTAATATACTCATTAGAAATTCAATACTTACATTATTAATACATTTGTAGACAGTAGCAAAGGATCCCTTTCCTATTTCGGGTCCAACGGTATATATTCCTATTTTTTTGGCGACCTTGTCAGATTCCTTACTAGAATCCTTAGTATTGACCATGGACATCTTTAATCTCTTCAATTATGAAATGTATGAATTGATAATTTATAGTGTATGTTGACTCTAACCCAAATTTAAACTTATATGTGTTTATTTATCCTCACCTATTGTTAACCTCCTTATCAAATCACTAATCCTTTAGTGTGGCTGCCTAACTTTTAGTTAAGTAGTAGTTATTATATATATTACTGATACCTCTGTTAATTTTATTATACACCTATCGTACGAGTCTTGGTTCAGTATACTTGTAATTCAAAATTATAATAATATGTGATTGATTTCTTTGAAGGCAAAAGAATGAATCATAAGTCTCAATGTGTGATTCACTATCCTTTGTAAGATAAGATAAAGCCGCAGGTGACTTATGCCATTAGTGTGACCTGGCTAAATATGGGAAACCACGACATTGTTTTTGTGAACTCAGTGGAGTTCAATGTCGTTAAAGTCCTCCAGTCATATGATTAACATCACCTGCCCAGAATTTAGATCAGACCAATATACTGCATATGACATGATTCTATGTAACTGATTGTAAGAGAAGCGCTTAGCAACTTAAGCAAGAGTGCAATTGTATTAGAAAAACCTTCCATTTTAGATTAAGCAGATTTCTGATAAAAGCATTGCATCTTGATACTTATGTTTGAATCGTTAGTTGCTACCCTATTAAATAGATTCTTAGGATCTTATATTGAAAATTTTGATCCAAAGCAATTGAACATAGGTATTTGGAGTGGTGATGTCAAGCTTAAAAACTTAAAATTAAGAAAAGAATCCCTAGACAAATTTCAATTACCATTGGATGTTAAAGCGGGTCATCTAGGTACATTAACATTGCAGATTCCATGGTCTAATTTAAAAGGTAAACCCGTTAGAGTGATAATAGAGGACGTTTATTTGGTTGCCTCTCCAATAATCTTGGAAAACTACGATGAAGAAGAAGAGAAAAGTCGTGAATTACAAGTTAAGAAAGAAAAAATTAAAGACTTGGAAACATTAGAAGTCGCTCAAAACCAAAGTTTAACTGATGGCACATCAAACGAAACATTTGTCGAATCTTTAGTTACAAAAATTGTTGATAACCTTCAAGTTACCATCAAAAATATACATTTTAGATATGAAGATGATTCTGTATTAACAGAATGGCCATATGCTATAGGTTTGACTCTAAATGAGTTTTCAGCAGTTTCAACGAATGAATCTTGGGAAGTAAGCTTTATATCAATTACTCAAACCTTAACAAGGAAATTAATAACTTTAAAGAATCTAAGTCTATATATGAACACTAACTCTGAATCTATAGATACAGATGACTTAGAAAATCTTCTCCAGAAATTGAAGCAGGACATCATCACAGATGATTCAGACATCGATTTAGAATACTTATTAAGGCCCGTTTCAGGTACTGGTAGGTTAATAATAAATAAAAAAGGTACAACTGAAACATTACCACATATTAGATCTCAGTTCTTCTTTGAGGAGTTGGGCCTTGACTTGAACTCGACCCAGTATAGAAATATTTTGTGGGCGGCATCAAAATTTCATTGGTATATGAAAACAAGTAAGTTCAGGAAATTAAGACCAAAAGTATCAGTACAGGATGATCCTAAGCAATGGTTTAGGTTTGCGGCAAAATCTATTCTAAATGAAATACACGAAAAGAATTATAAATGGAGTTGGGAGTACTTTGCGAAGAGAAGGGACCAAAGGAAAAAATATATCCTACTCTGGAAACAGAAGTTATTGAAGGGAAACCTTGGTATGGAAGAGCAAAAGGAACTTTCTGATCTTGAAGATGAGCTAGACTTTGAAGATATTAAATTTTACAGGTCGCTCACCAGAAATGAAGTTAGAAAGGAATCTAAAACCATTAACCTGGGTGCAAAAATGAACTCCACGAAAGAGAATAATGCAGATGCTGGAGGTGGCTGGTTTTCATGGTGGAATGGCTCTGAAACGAAGAATACAAGTCAAGAAAAAGGAAATCTGGATTTAGTTTTGAACGAGTCTCAATTAAATGCTTTATATGATACCATTGATTATGATCAAAATAAATCATTAGAAGATTCTATTGATGTTCCAAGAGAAAGAGTTAAATTTGAATTATCTGCCACTTTAGATAGGGGAGGGGTATCTATTAAGAAGAATAAAGATGACCCTAACTTAGCAGAAATTATTTTTGAAGGTTGTACTGCAGAATTTAAACAAAGACCAGATTCGTTCTTAGCAAGTTTCCAGTTGCAAGAATTCAGAGTTAAGGATGGTACTAACACCTCCTTATACAAACATTTTATTAGTGTAAAAAATGTACATTCAAAATTACACGAAACCGAAACTCATGTCGATACTAAAGAGTCGCCTTTCTTCCAAGTATTATTTGAAAACAATCCTTTAGATGGGCATGCTGACTCAGCATTGGTTGCAAGATTGAAGTCTATGGCTATATTTTATAATCCAAGTTTTATTAACGAGGTTGCTATCTTTTTCAAACCGCCTAAAATGCACCTAGACACAATTGGTGCAATAATGAATGCAGCAGAAGCTACAGTTGAAGGTATTACTTCTCAAACTAGAATTGGCCTACAATACGCACTTGAAGAGCATAAAACAATTGATGTTAAATTAGACTTACAAGCACCTTTAATTATTTTGCCTTTGGATCCTATGAGCTCGAAATCTCCAGTCGCTATTTTGGATGCTGGTCATATTAGTGTAACAAGTAATTTAGTAGAGAAGAGTAAAATAGAAGACATAAGAAGTAAAGAAAGCTATTCGGACAAGGATTGGGAAGCACTCAATACTTTAATGTATGATGAGTTTAGTCTACACTTACAGGATGCTCAATTCTTAGTTGGCCCTAGTGTTAAAACTACTATGGAGCAATTACATAGTAATAATGGAAATAAACTGGCATACATTTTAGATAAGTTAAGTATAAACTTATTATTAGGGATTTCTATATTACCCGAAGCATATAATTTAGCCCGTTTTAAGGTAAGAGGTGAAGTTCCTGATATCAAACTTTCCATGAATGATTTTCAATATAAAACAGTAATGAAACTTATTGATTTGGCTATTCCTTCTTTTGAAGTTGAGGAGTCGGAGAATTCAAGTATTTTTAATACATATACTAGTGGTGATGGTAGTTATTCTCAAAGCATGTTAGATACTTCTTCAAATGAAAAGGAAATAAATAAACCTGATAACGAAGATGAGTTAAAGGATTCAGCTGCGCTTACTCAACGATTATTCGAATTTGAATTCAAGGTAAATTCTGTTGTTATATCGTTATTAAGATGTAGAAGTGGAGGTGTGTTGGAAACAGTTCCTCTTGTTGATTTGATTGGATCTTCATTGATTTTGAGCTTTTATAAAACAGAGAATGATTTAAAGCTTGACTTAGGATTGAAAGATATTAATATTATGGACCATATAGAAGAATCTGGAATACCCGAATTTCAATATCTCATATCGTCCAAGATTCAAGAAAATTCTGCTACTGACAATGCAAGGGATTTATTCAAGTTAAAATATGCCCGTTCACAGCGTATTGTAGAGCATAATAACAAAGAAATAGAAGTTTACGACCAAGACATTGATATTGATATAGCAACGGTTAAATTTGTTGTTTCTCGGAAATCTTTACTAAGTATTTTGAATTTTGCATTGAATACATTTACTGATCCTGTTGCAGAATATACCCCTGCGGATGAATTAAGACATAATAGTTCTAGTGACAATGATTCTTCACCTCAAAGAATACTATTAAAAATGAATTTAGAAAGTATAATTTGCGTCTTAAATGACGATGGTGTCAAATTAGCAACCTTAGAATTAAGCACTGCTAATATCCATGGCTTTATCGTTCCCGAAGAAATGGAGTTCACTGGTAAATTGGGCTCCTTGACCTTAAATGATGAAATCAATTTCGACCCAGGTATGGAAGATCTTAAAAAACTTATAAAGATGGAAGGAGATAACTTGGTTGAGTTTAGGTACAAAACTTTCGATTGCGAGAATAATGGTAATAATTATAATACGTTATTTGAGATTAAAACTGGTTCTCTGACGATTAATTTTATAGAAGATTCTTTCTCTAATATTATTCAGTTTTTAACTAAATTTCAAAGGATGAAAGAAATTTATGACAAGGCAAGGGATGCTGCAATCAGTCAGGCTACCCAGATAGATTATGGTAATAATATCAAATTTGATGTTCAAATTAAAGCGCCGATTATCATTTTTCCATTTTCCACAGACGAGAGTAAACTAAATAAAATGTCAGTATACTTAGGAGAACTTTATGCATCCAATGAATTTGTTTTAACTGAAAACGTTTTAAAAAATGAAATATCGACTGGAATTAGAAATGTTCATATTTGGTCTTCCCTTATTTTCCATGAAAGTATTCAAAACATTGACATAGTAGAAAATTTAGATGTCAGCTTTATAATTGATTATTATGAAAATTACTTGAAAGATATTCCAAGCTCTAATTTAGCGGGTTGGATGCCTCAAATTGAGATGAAACTAACTGAGATTCAGTTAAAGAGTATAATGAAAATTTATGAATCAATAATTAATGTCACAGACACTTCCCAAATGGATGAACCTCTTGATGACATTGAACTCGAGGCAGAAGATGCGAATGCAAATATCAACCAATATCTAAAGGGTTCTGAGAAATCTAATTTAAGCAAAATAAGCGAAGATTATATTGAGGAAGATAAGGTCAGTATTTATCCTTCTGATCATGTAAAGGTTGCATTATCATTTAAAATACCAAAGTTATCATTGACTATATTTAATAATACAGATGGAGTAAGTGATATCGAATCTAAAAAGCTATCTACTTATTCTTTAAACCAGTCTCGCTTGAACTTAGAAATTAAGGAAAATGGTCAATTAAGTGCTAACGTGAATATTAATTCCCTAATTGTTGAGGATGTAAGAATCAATAACACAAATAAGTATACTGAAATTATACCCATGAAAGGTGATGGGGATGATCAATTTAGGCTATCTGCAATATCTAATGGTCATATGGATAAACAGAATTATACCGTTATCCTTAATATCGATAATCCTAAGGTTATTTTAGCTCTAGATTATTTATTTGAAGTTAAGGCCTTTTTTGATAAAGGGTTTGAGACTAATGGTGATGATTCTAGAAGGAAATCTATTAAACTGGATGTTGTCTCTGACTTAAAAGGTCCATCTATTACAAAAGAAATAACAGAACTGGTAGGGCCTAATATTGGGTTTTCTATAACTATAAAAGAACCATCAGCGGTATTATTGGAGGATCCAAGTAATACGAATAGTATAGCTGTTGTGTTTGGAATTGATGAAATACTGATAACAAGTCAAAATATCATGTCTATTGCCGCAAATAATATTGGAATGTTTTTATGTCGTATGAATGAATATCACATAAAAGAAAACAGAATCAGAATTATTGACGATTTTTCAATATCATTTGCTCATGATTCCAAAGGATCCTCTAATTCAAAATTTTTAACAAGTATTAATGCTTCAGTCGATCCGTTATTATTGAGAGTTTCTTTAAGAGATATTCGACTTGCTTTATCAATTTTCAATAAAGCCTCTGAATTATACGAGAAAGTACAGAATAAAGCATCCATAGAAGATAGTGATAAGTATAAATTATCTGATGATTTTAAGAGGAGACTATCTGAATATGCACCTTCAATTAGATCAACTTTATCTGATGATAGAGATGATCTGTCAAGTATTAATAACACGGCTATCTATGCAGAAGATTTTACGGCAAATATTGGTGGCCTAAGATTTGTCTTGATTGGTGATGTCCATGAATTACCAGTTCTTGATATGAATGTGAAGCCTTTTGAAGTAAATGCCAAAAATTGGTCATCTGAGCTCAGTGCCGAAACCCATATAGAGTCATTTGTGAATATTTTTAATTATGCAAGGTCATCATGGGAACCTTTAATAGAGTCTTGGCCCATTGATTTCTATGCTACAAAGGGATTAAAGCCAAATGAATCTGTAATGATTGATATCATTTCTAGAAGGTTAGCCGAAATAACATTATCATCAAGATCAATCGCTTTGATGTCCCATGTATTCTCATTAATTACAGCAGAGGAGGGATTGAAACCAAGGGGTCAAGACAATCCGTACTTGATTATTAATGAAACAGGTTACGATCTCGAAGTTTGGATTGACTACAAAGATGGGAATAAAGGTAATTCTACAATGATTCAATCTAATTGTTCACTTCCTTGGTCATTCCAGTCTTGGACTGAAATTAGAGAAAATCTTGATGCAAATACCAGCGTCGGTTGCTTAGGAGTAAAGCTATTAAACTCCCCATATGAACAAGTTACTAATATTTCAGTAGTTGGAGAGGGTGAAGACCTCGTAATGCTAATGCCACCAGTTGACAAGGTCCATACTAGATTAGCTTGTGACGTAGTATTAAGAGAAGATAATATTAAAAATGTGTATTTAAGATCGACCATATTACTAAAAAATGATACAGAAGTATCTCTAGTTGCTCAAATAACGCGCAAGGATAACCACAAAATGGAGGTCATTTTGAAATCAAATGAGATTAAATCTATCGGAATTGATGATGCATACTCGGGTAAAATTAAGATTAAACCATTAATAGATACTGCGTATGATTGGAGTGAAAATGAAATATTTTGGAAAGAATTATTAAGATCTGGAGAAAGTTTAAGATGTAAATCACTTTCCTCGAAGGATATGGTTCCATATTGTTTCCAGTGTGAAGCAAAATATAACAAAGATGAGCCTTTATCCCGGATCTACCCTCATATGACAATAGTAATTTCATCACCAGTAGAAATTGAAAATTTGTTACCATTTGATTTAAATTATCGCTTGTATGATAAAACATCGAAGAAAGATTGGAAAGGAAGTATCAAAAAGGGTGAAAAAACTTATGTTCATATAGTAGCCTTAACAAGTCTCTTACTTTTAAGTGTTCAACCAAAGGATTGTGGTTTTGGATATTCTGATTTTGCTATTATAAACTCGCCTGAAAATAGCGAGTTTTCTAAAGAAAATTCAATGTCTTTGATGCATGAAGATAAACAACATCTCCAATTAAGAATTCAGTATCCTAAGAAAAAATCATCTACTAGTTTGAAAGTCGCTATATTCACACCATATATTATTCTTAATAGAACAGGAGAAGACTTAATTTTAAACGAAAGAGGAAATCAGTTACGATCTTATGGAAAACCTTCTACAAGGCCAGTAATCCCAAATATGTTTTCGTTTAATAAATTTGGTGATACAAAAAATAGAGCTCTTCTTAGAATTGGTGATTCGACCTGGTCTGCCCCTCTCAGTCTCGATGCAATTGGGCAATCTTTTGATATTGCAGCTCAATTAAATGGCAAAATGGCTGAAATGAACGTAGGTATTTCAATATCAGAAGGAGAAGGTAAATATGCTCTAACTAAAGTCATTAATATAGTTCCTCGTTACATCATTCAGAATACTTTAAATGAAACAATTGAAGTGAATGAAAATGGTACTTTGAATACATTTAAAGCAAGAAGTAATGAGGTGTTACCATTATTTGGACTTAGATTTAAAAGTAAAAAGAGCTTGTTATTAAAATTTGAAAATTCTAAGATTTGGTCTTCCCCATTTGCCATTGATGATATTGGTCAAATTTTTGTCAAGTTGTACAAGGAAGGTAGTGGTCAAATATTAATCAAGGTAAATATTTTATTGGAAAATGGTACAATTTTTATTCAACTTGAGAACTCCAACAATGACTGGCCTTTCTCCATCAGAAATTATAGTGAATCGGAATTTTACATATACCAGAGTGACCCTAATGTAAATTCCAATGGAGAAGTTGTTAAGAATGATACTAGTTATAAACCTATATATTATAAAATACCTCCCAAGAGTGTCATGCCATATGCTTATGACTATCCAAATGCGATAATTAAAGAGTTGATTATCAGATCTCATGGGAGAGAAAGAGCTGTTAATTTAGCTGAAATTGGTAATTTGAAACCGTTTAGACTACCTGCCACTGATACTTTGGATGAAGCAATTGTGGACCTTAATGTGGTAGCAGATGGCCCTACATGCTCATTGATAATTACCAAGTATGACCCTATGGTTAGTCTATACAAACTAGAAAATAAATCAACTACCAATACATCACAGAATTTTGAAGTTACTGTGGCTGATGAAAATTACCATACAAGAGTAATCACAAAGTTTGAAGGATTTGGTATATCCTTGATTAATCCAAAGAATCAAGAATTATGTTATACTACCTTGAGAGGACTTGAAGTTAGATATAATGAATCGGACTTGTATCAAAACTTAAGTGTTAAGTTAAAGTGGATTCAAATAGATAATCAGCTCTTCGGTGGTATATTCCCTATTATCCTTTATCCAAGTGTTATTCCAAAGTCAGGAAAAGAAATGAATAATCATCCTTCTTTATCAGGATCTATATGTAAAGTAAAAGACGACTCGTATGGTGTTCTATTTATAAAATATGCAACAATTTTGCTTCAAGAAATGACTTTAGAAATTGACGAAGATTTCTTATTTGCACTCATTGAATTCTCAAAAATCCCAGGTGCAAGCTGGAATAAGAAACATTTGGATGTATTGTGCGATTCTCACTTGTCTTTACCAGAACCTAAAAAGTTGTCAGATACAAATGATATCTATTTTGAAGCTTTACACTTGCAACCAACCTTAACGCACTTATCATTCGTTAGGACTGAGAGAATAAATGCCGAAGAAATGACATCACAAAATACTTTAATGTTTTTCTTTAATGTGTTAACTATGGCTATTGGTAATATTAATGATGCCCCAATAAAGCTAAATGCTCTTTTCATCGAAAATATTAGGGTACCGTTACCAATCTTATCAGAATCCATTCAGACACATTATGGTCAAAGCTTCTTCTACCAAGTTCACAAAATTATTGGATCAGCTGATTTCTTGGGTAATCCCGTCGGGTTATTTAATAATCTTTCTTCCGGTGTTCTAGATATTTTCTATGAACCGTATCAAGGCTTTATTATAAATGATCGTCCGCAAGAATTGGGTATCGGGATTGCTAAAGGTGGATTAAGCTTCCTCAAAAAATCCATATTTGGCTTTTCAGACTCTTTTGCTAAGTTTACTGGCTCTATGGCAAAAGGTTTGTCAGTTGCGACGCTCGATACTAATTTTCAAGAACGTCGTAGATTAAATCAGCGTCGTAATAAACCAAAACATGCACTATACGGATTTGCATCGGGTGCAAATTCATTTTTTGAATCTATTTCCTCTGGTGTCACTGGTATTGCAACTGCACCTATTGAAGGTGCCAATACAGGTGGAGCAGCAGGGTTCTTTAAAGGGATTGGAAAGGGATTTGTTGGGTTACCGACTAAAACAGCTATAGGATTTTTTGATCTTGCCTCGAACGTTAGTGAGGGTATACGGAATACAACAACAGTCTTCGATGCTGAAGGTCTAGACAAAGTTAGATTACCGAGATATATCTCACATGACAAAGTAATAAGACCTTACTCCAATAGGGAAGCGCAAGGTCAGTATTGGCTAAAATCTATTGATGGAGGAACTTATATGAATGAGCAGTATTTAGCTCATTTGTTATTACTGGGAGAAGAAATGGCAGTTCTTGTAAGTTATAACCGGATCTTTTTGTTCGAAATAAATACTTTGAAAACCCAATGGATAATCTCATTTGATGATGTTAAATCCATTACTGTGGAAACTACAGGAATAAGTGTTACATTAAAAAAGAGAGGAGGTCCATTTATTCCTATTCCCGAGAAGAAAAGCAAGCTCTTCCTTTATAATAAATTTAGGGTTGCTGTAGAGGAATTTAATAAGCATTGCCAAGTTATTTTATAGTTAGAAATAGATATAATACAAATTTATAATTAATTAATTGCGGTATGCTCTTGAAATCTAAGACTTGTGTTCCCAGCTCTTTTCTTTAAATGCTTCAAAAATTCACTAGGTGATTCTTCTCCACAATACTGGAATTTTAATTTATCAGCGGATATATAACCATCAATAGTTTTGATTATTAATTTATCTGATTCTATATCATGCAAAAATTCGCCAATCTTACTTAATGGATATGAATTTTCAGTGGTAAGGGGTTCAATGCTACTTAATATAACCTTTTGCAATTCTTTTATTTGCTTCTTCTTTTTGATAATTTCCACATATTTATACGTGAAAATGGGTCCCAATGCATCTTCTAATCTTTTAATTTCCCGAGAAGTCATATTAGACCAATCTATTTCTCGGTGTTTGGGTAATACTTTAGAAGCCAAAGAGTGCGCATATTTTGGCTTCATTGGTAAACCTTTATTGAAAAGCCCCTTTTCTATTACTTTAACTAATAGTTCACTTCCTATCATACCCAATTTTTCCTCTAATGAGTTGTAATCCTCCTCCTCATGTATGGGTATTTCGTTTGATTGCAATAATATATCACCTCTATCGAATTTTGTAGGATGCAATGTTTGAACTGACACTCCTGTAACGTTGTCGTCATTCATTAGTGCATATTGAATAGGAGAAGATCCCGAATATCGTGGTAATAATGAAGGATGTACATTTAGACCTCCATACTTGCAACTATTAATAAAATTTGCTGGAATCAACTTACCATACGACACTGCTATTGTCAAATCAAAGCTTTTTTCATTCAATATATTTACAATTGCGTCTCCACTATCAGCTCTGAAAACGTTTACGCCTTTTTCGCTAGCATATTTTCCTATGGGTACATCTTCTATGATTTTTAAGTTTCGGCCAGTTGGTTTGATACTACGTGTGATCACATCAATGGATTTGATTTTGGCTGGCTTGTGTTTCCAATATTCAACTAGTTTATCTAAAGAATACACACTAAATTTATCAGTTCCAAAATATGCTATTGTTAATTGTTCTACCTCTTTATTTACACTGTGTTGACATCTCTTATGTATATTCCATAGCTCATTGGTCCTTATCTTCAATGATCTGGAGAAAAAACTCATCTTAGTTTCTTCCCACAAGATAGTACAGGTTCTTGTCTCACGTAAAATTAGAAATGTCGTGTTAAAATCGATGTTTTGGAGGCTTAAAAATAATTTTAGTCTTGATTTGTTTATTAAGATAACACCTGTCAACACAAGACAAACTAATTTATAGCTAGAAGGTCGTTTTAAGGGCTTTTATGTAATATTTAAACACTGAGGGAATTAAACATTATACATTCTTTTGGCAATGATAACGTCCACTGTACGGAAGGTATTTATTCTATTGTCAAGTACATTTCTTGGACTAATATGTGGAACATTATATTTATATTCATCTTATAGTCCACAATTTGCAAAGCAGTTACGATATTCTGCTACTGATTCATCACACATTGCATTAATAGGGACTTTAGGAGTCTCTATAACTGGTCCTTTTGCTGGTGTGGTTGTGGATCGAAGGGGATATACTGTATCAATGTTGATTGGTGGATTATCCATTATCACTGGCTATTTGGGATTACAAAAACAATATATTAATGTATATTCTAATGTGATGATTTCTTCATCTTTATTATTTTTGGTGGGATTGGGGTCTACATTTATTAACTCGAGTTGTTTAAAATGCTGTGCAACAAACTTCCCTAGTATTAGAGGTGTGGCTACTTCTTTACCATTAGCATTATACGGTTTGAGTGCTTTATTTTATTCACTAATTGCTTCCATATTCTACGCTGGAGACACATATGGCTTTTTGGGATTTCTTTCATATTCCTCAATTGCAATTTTTTGTGTATGTGCTCCTAGTTTGATGTTATGTGATTGGGATCAACCTACAAAGAAGCCCATGATCAAGATGACTGAACAGAAGTCAATTGAATTGACTAATATGAGGTTGAATGGAATAGCACTTTCTCCTCAGGTTAGCAACGCAAGAGCATCACAATCGAGACTGCCATCACTTTCTCATGATATTGACATTAGTGGAATAGAATTAGTAAAGACATCAACATTTTGGCAGTTATTTTTCATTACAGGTGCTCTAGCAGCAATGGGCCAGATGTATATTTACTCTGTTGGATACATAGTAGATGCCTTAATAAGTTCTGAAACTATAGTAGCGGAAGATTCTGTCGATGCTGCGTCACAATTGTTCATAATCATTCAAAAAAATCAGCAATATCAAGTTGGTTTACTTTCCATTGCTAATTGTGTTGGCAGAATATCGTCTGGTATATTGGGTGATATTATTGCTCAATCTTATAGAAAACCAAGATCTATTCTATTATTTATTCCGGCTATAGGAATGGCTTTATCACAATGGTTTAGTATTAATATCAGTAAATACCAATATTTGTCTTTTAATTCGTTGATTGTCGGATTTTTTTACGGGTTCACGTTTTGCATAATGCCAATGATAACTGGTGATAAGTTCGGGATGCTGAATTTCTCCTCTAATTGGGGCTTGATGGGATTGGCACCAATCTTACCAAGTTTTTATTTCACTAGCTTATTTGGAAAGATATACGATTCGAACTCTGTTCTTGTTGAGAATTCTTCAGCATTGCATTGTTCTTCGGGATATTTATGCTACAATTCTATTTTCAAGTTGACAGTTTGTGTTTCAATCTTGTCAATTATCATGGTATACTTTGTGAATTTCAGAAAGACCCAGAATCTCCCAAAACATCTAAATTAAAGTGATCATCAAAATTACCATTATGGAATGTATTTATATAATTTATTATCAAGCATTTATTAATATCATGATGGTATTAATAACAAACGTTACTACATTTAATAAATAGTATGTAAAATTTAGTGCGCATTCAGTAAAATTTAAAGATTAGTTTGTGGAGATCATATTTCTTACAAATATATTAAGGCATAAGCTACAATGTCCGAGAAGAAAGGAGGTCAATTTAAAGGAAGGTTTCGTCTGCGAAGAGGAAGATATAATAAAACAAATGAGCTTAATAAGAATAAGGAGAATGAGAATATTGGAATTGCAAATGAAAATGATAAGTTAACTGAAGAAGAAAAGGCTAAATTGGCAAAGAGAGCAGAGCGTTTCACCAAACCTTCTAATAGATCAGAATATGGATTTCTTAGTAGAGGTGAGGATACCAGACTTCGAGATTCTCCAGAAGAGCGAGAGAAGTTCTTTGAATCCATTCTACGTACATTTGTGACATATTGTAATTCGAATACACCATCTACTTTGAATAAGAACTTGAATCTGTTCATTACATCAAATTCAAATAACTTCCTTAGTAACCACAACCAAAAAACAAGCCAATCAGATGACCAATGTAGACAACAAACACATTCGGATGCTACAATTGAGAATATTTTGATGTCTTTGAGAAAGCTTCGAGAGGCACTTATATCCCAGCCCCCAGATCAATTTACTATAAAAGTATTTCTATTTTCTATCCGCATCACATCTATGATCGGCCATTATCAATCATACGTACCCAGTATTTCATATTTATTGAAAAGGGAACCGTATAATCTCTTATCGAATGAAGAGGCTGGTGAGATTGCAATATTAATGATCTTACACGTTTCTCATTGCAATCAAGATAACACGAAGGCCCTACATTATTACTATAAGTATCTTCAGAAGCACGATGATACTAAAACCCTAGAAATCTTAAAAGCATGGATTACGAAGGACTATTACAATTGGATTCGATTGTACAATTCTGAATCTGATAATTCCAGGGCCCATATTATGGGATTTGGTCTTAGAACTATATTAGAACATATGATTTTCTGTATGACAAGATCATATTTTACTATTGGATTTTATGACTTAGAGAAAATCCTTCCTAATGGCATTACTTATGCCCATTTGGTTGAAAAATATCAAGTGTCATGGAGAAGAAATGAAAATATGATTATCTTAAGAGAGCGGGCTACTTAGTATAAAATGACACAAACACAAAGTGAATTGCGACTAAATAAGATTCTGTTATTAATATATTGCGTGAATATTATTCATCTAGCATATGTCATGGAGGTAAAAAGAGAAGACAAGCTACCAGATGTAATCAAGATAGATGACATATCCTCCGGTAAGATTGATCCCGAATTAATATACAACGAGATAGAAAGGTTGAAGGTAGAGATCAACATTTTACGAAATGATATGGCATTGTTCACCAAAGCATTAGCATCCATAGGACCCAACCAAAGTCAACATCAATACTACAAAGTCATCACGCAACGCTTGAAAACGGTTCAAAATAGCATTCACGAATATTGTACACAATATAACAAACTATTGCCTGTGATAAATTTATCGCAAATCAAGTTAGGAAATGAAGTGGAGAGATTACCTCAACTCCCAGCACATCCAGCAGCTACAGGATTGAATGGTAAAACTGCCTCTAGTGCTAACACTAATTCTAGTGGTGGCAAAGTAACTGCTCAGCAACATAATGATCACACTCAAAATGAAAACTCGCAAACCACCGACTTGAATGGTGTCAAAAATGGGACTAATGCATCCCAACCAATTGTTTTATAAATTATATATTGCTATATAAGTCTCGACGGCTATATATGGTTAATTCGCTTGTAACATACGTCTATATTAAAGTCATGCTTCATTTGTTACCCTGAACTGATGTAATCGATGGTTTGCTTTTCTTCACCTATTACCCTGAACTGACTCATAAAAAATATTACTACTTAATGGTGAGAAATTTAATCAAGATAATTACTTGATAAATATATAGTACAGTATACAATATGTCTGCTTTATTGAAAGAAACTTTCGCTAGATGCAAAAAAGAGGGCCGTAATGCCTTGGTAAACTTTATTACCGCCGGTTACCCAACCATTGAAGATACTCTTCCTATCTTGAAGAATATGCAGAATGCTGGTGTTGATGTGATTGAATTAGGTGTTCCATTTTCTGATCCTATTGCTGATGGACCTGTAATTCAAGTTGCTAATAATGTAGCTTTAGAAAACGGAATCACTGTTGCTAAATGTTTAGATTTAGTTTCCCAAGCAAGAGTTGAAGGCGTCACTGTACCAATTATTTTAATGGGTTACTACAATCCAATCTTAAAGTTTGGTGAACAAGAATTAATCGAACAAAGTGCTAAGGCTGGTGTCAATGGTTTCATTGTTGTTGATCTTCCACCTGAAGAAGCCATTAAATTCAGAACCTTATGTGCTCAACATGCTTTATCTTATGTCCCATTAGTTGCACCATCAACTACTGATGATCGTTTGAAGATTTTGGGTGAGATTGCCGACTCATTTATTTATGTTGTTTCCAGAATGGGTACAACTGGTGCTCGTGGTACTGTTGCTGAAAATATTAATGAATTATGTGATAGAGTTAGAAAATATGCTAATGGTATTCCATTGGCTGTTGGCTTTGGTGTGTCCACTCGTGAGCACTTTTTATTAGTGGGTAAAGCTGCAGATGCTGTAGTTATTGGATCCAGAATTGTTACTTTGATCGGAGAATCAGAACCTGGTCAAAGAGGTAAGGTTACCTATGATTATGTCAGAGAAATATTAGGTGATGATTTTGTGGTTAATGCTCCTACCAGTTTCATGAAGACTATTAAACCAGATACTTTCGAAGACCCATACAAGATTTTTGAAGAACCACACAAGTATAAGCCAACATTTGGTGATTTTGGTGGACAATATGTTCCAGAAGCTTTACATGCTTGTTTATCAGAATTAGAGAAGGCATTTGAAGAAGCTGTTGCTGATCCAGAATTTTGGAAGGAGTTCAGAGATTTATATTCCTATATTGGAAGACCATCTTCTCTTCATAGAGCTGATAGATTAACTGAGCACGCCGGAGGTGCTCAAATTTGGTTAAAGAGAGAAGATTTGAATCACACTGGTTCTCACAAGATTAATAACGCTTTGAGTCAAATTTTGCTTGCTAAGAGATTGGGTAAAAATAAAATTATTGCTGAAACTGGTGCTGGTCAACACGGTGTAGCTACTGCTACCGCTTGTGCTAAGTTTGGTATGGAATGTCTTGTTTTTATGGGTGCTGAAGATGTTAGACGTCAAGCTTTGAACGTGTTTAGAATGAGAATCTTAGGTGCTAAGGTTATTCCTGTCACCAATGGTACTCAAACATTGAGAGATGCTACTTCTGAAGCTTTTAGATACTGGGTTACTGAATTAAAGAGTACACACTACATTGTTGGTTCCGCTATTGGTCCACACCCATATCCAACTTTAGTTAGAACTTTCCAATCTATTATTGGTCAAGAAGCTAAAGAACAATTCAAAGAAATGAATGACGGAAAATTACCAAACGCGGTTGTAGCTTGTGTTGGTGGTGGTTCTAACTCCACTGGTTTGTTTTCTCCATTTGAACATGATACTGAAGTCCAAATGTTGGGTGTAGAAGCTGGTGGTGATGGTTTAGACTCTGACCGTCACTCCGCTACCTTAACTGCAGGTTTACCTGGTGTTTTCCACGGTGTCAAGACTTATGTTTTACAAGATGATGATGGTCAAGTTCATGATACTCATTCTGTATCTGCTGGTTTAGATTACCCTGGTGTAGGTCCAGAATTGGCTTTCTGGAAAGCTACTGGAAGAGCTCAATTTATTGCTGCTACCGATGCCCAAGCTTTACAAGGTTTCAGATTATTATCTCAATTAGAAGGTATTATTCCAGCTTTAGAATCTTCTCATGCCATTTACGGTGGTATAGAACTTGCTAAGACCTTACCAAAGGATCAGCATATTATTATCAATGTCTCTGGTAGAGGTGATAAAGATGTACAAAGTGTTGCTGAAGTACTTCCAAAGTTAGGTGAACAAATTGGTTGGGATTTAAGATTTGAAGACGATCCTACTGCTTCATCCACCTAATTTTAGCTGCTAGTCTAAGTTTGTAGTGTTTAAAAGAATATAAGTTTTAGTCGTGTGCATTACAATTTCTTCTAAATTTTATCTTCGTACAAAGTGTTCAATAGTACCATTATATTAACACCATGTCTTACAATTCAAATGAGCTTATGGCTGAATTAGCTAAGTTATTGGATATTAAAGAGATAGATGAACCAACTCTACAATTATGCATTAAATTAATCGATGAAGGAGTTGATCCCCGAGCCTTAGCTGAGTCTATATTAAAAATAAATAAAGAAACACGTTCAGTTTTATCCTAATTATTCAATTGTTCCACCTTAAGAAGGGGCCATAAATATATATTACATTGATGCAACTTTAATGCCAAAATTATGCAAAACCACCTTTCTTCTTCTTCTTTGTTTTGCGTTGACTATTTCTTAGTGGATGTGAAGATGCAAAGCGCTTAGTTCCCTTAAGAGAAGAAATTGACTGAGAAGAAAAGCTATCATTTGATGAATAGAAATCCTCAGATTCTGTTTGAGATTGACTGGCTGGAAATATAGGCTGAGAGAGCTGGGATCTGCTCGATTTTTCTTGAGTATTGAAAATCTGGGAGCTTGTATAGGATAGTGAATGGGATTGGGAGTTATTTTCTAATGCAGTTTGGTAAAGGGGTCTCTCTTTACCTTTGCTGGATGAGTTCTTTGGTGGTTGCTTGCGTTCTTGAGTTAATCTAATAGTAGGCATGGATGATTGTATATTTGGAGCAGTTCGTTGAGAATTGATGTTACTATTGACTCCTTCAAGTTCTTGAACTTCATCTGAATCCCATAATTCTATTAATGATTGAACATTCTCTGGAGCTTTATTCTTAGCCTCTTCAAATTGTACCTTATAGTGGTTCTCTAAATTATTTGAGCTGGCTCTTAATGAACTTGCGCCTAATAAAATTGATGATTTTATTAGGTTTTTCGGGTGGTTATATTCCTTGTGACTTGTTTGGTATGCACTTTTAATAAATTTGAAAATGTCTTCAATGTTGTAGCTTGATTTGATATTGTCAATAGATGTATTTAAAATCTCAGAATGATTAAATAAGCCATTTTTTATTGTGTTTACAATATTAATATCCTTTTCATTGTAAAAATTGGATAGCTGCTCAATCATGGAATCAAATTCTGTAACATCATTTATATTAATTGGTAAATCTTTAGATATGTCTATTAGAGTAGAATATGATGGATCTTCATTAAACAATGTCAGCGGAGATCCTTTACACTGCTCTATTTCATTGTTTATTCGTAATGCCCCTTCTCCTAATTTAAATGCATAATCCTGAATTACTCTTATTTCTTCCTCATTACTAATTTCATTATTATCATCAACCAAAGTTCTAACCACACTTTCGAATTCGCTCTTAGAAAAAAGATTAAAAAACCTACCTGATTTTCTAATCAATGGCTTGCTCTTCAGAACTTCATCATTTGTTGGAATTTTCCATAATGATAGACCTTTTTCCTCGCTTAATAAACCCACCGACAAACTGAAATCTGTATTCAACTCAAATAAACCATAAATTTGCTGCTCAGATGATGTTTCCAAGTCACTTTCTTCAACCAAATCATCTTCATCTACTATTTCTTTCAGACAATTGAAAAAAGCCTTATTTAATCTGTGCAAAAATAATTGCTGCAAATCCCCAGATTCATCTGCCCTTCTTATATAGTAGGGGTCTCGTAAGCTATATGGTTTGTTGTGCTTTAAACCGAAATTATAAACGAATATGAGAGGGTGCATCTGAGAATAGAGTAAGCAAAGAAAGCTGTTTCCGTCATCAAACTCCGTTATATGCATTTTTAAAGACGGATCATTATCATCAAGGAAGTGTTTCCAGGAAATAAGCCTGACAACTGGGTTTGCAAGTCTGAGCCATATAATTTCTTTTGAAGTCAATAAAAATGCATGGTCTTTGTATCTATAATAATCTTGAATTTGAGACCAAGTATTCGAAGTAATTAATTTTAAGGATTTTAATTCTGGAGTAATCGTAAATTGAGTTACTGATGATCTAGTTAATACAATTATAACGTTTGGATCGTTACTCCACTTAATTTTCTTCCAATTTGACATTTCAGATAAATCGTAAACAGAAGGAAGAACATTTGATTTTTCATCAAAAGTCATTCTCTTTATTTTTGTAATATTATCTCGTTTAACGTTCCATATACTGAAGTTTCCTTTAATATCAACAATAGCAAATTGAGAATAATTATGAGGATTGAAGGAAACATCAGCAAAGTCTAGTCCATTAAGTTCATTAGATGTAATTTCCCCTACTATATCTAGTTCAATAGAAGATTTATAAAAAGCCTGCTTTTTCAG
Source organism: Schwanniomyces sp. yHRVM31 (assembly GCA_030462985.1). NCBI lineage: Eukaryota > Fungi > Ascomycota > Pichiomycetes > Serinales > Debaryomycetaceae > Schwanniomyces > Schwanniomyces sp. yHRVM31. Next base: position 23,366 of record JAKVQU010000101.1, read on the forward strand.
AGAATGAAAGCAACTGAGTAAATAGATCTTTGAAGAGGTACGTATAATTAACATGGACGGAATATAATCAAAAACAATATTACAAAATTCAATCTGTTTAATTGGCTCAGATAATGCTATCTGGAATGGTTTACGCAATTCTGGAACGAGAACATCTTTATCTTTATCTGTATTACTATTTTTGACTTCTATTCTCTCATAAGTTAAGGATGAAATATTCAAGATGTTTCCTCCTTCACCAGTAACATACGCCATTACTTTCTTGTATGACTGGCCATTTCTACTTCTGATCTCTGAAACAGGACAGATATCACCATATGTTGGATCATATGCAATAGTGGAAGTTAAAGATTTTGACTCAACCAAATAGGATTGTAGTATATCTTTTGGAATAAACATTTGAGAATCTTTGTACATCCTTTTAGGAGTCTTTTCGGAAGTTTTCACTGTATGTTCCAAGTTATTATAGATCCTTGAGTTGATGCTGAATAGTGGAATCTGTTTCTCTACTAGGTTTTGGTTTGAATCACCAATCTCGCTTAGAAGGGTTCCATCATCTTTAATTCTTGCAAAGTCAAATTCAATATCTACGCTGTCATTAGAAAGGCATTTTTCTTTTTTAACTTCAAATGTTCCATTTCCATTTACTCCATAACTTAGCGTAATACCTAGTCCCTCTTTATGTGGCCACATTAACTAGATATTCAATATTTATGATATAACTTTCAGTCATTTTTTTTAATGTGCAGTTTTTCATTCCAGATTTAGATCGAGATTGAAGTTAACAGATATATAAAACTATAGAAGGCAGCTATGTTGAAAATATCTTTATTAATAGCTATTTTTGGTTACTTTAGTATTGTTTTATCTAAACAAACATACTTTGACTTAAATTTGGATCAAGAAGAGGTCAATTCTCGAGTAAATGACACGATTATTGGAGAACTTACAGATGATTCTTTATTATGGGGACCATATCGATCTGCTTTATATTTTGGAATAAGACCAAGAATAGATAGGTCTTTACTCTCAGGTTTGATGTGGTTTAATGTGGATAACTTTGAAAACCCCGGTAATATTAGACATTTTTACGAATCCAACCATGATATGGGTATGGCAAACTGGGTCTCTTTTGACCCCAGAGTCGGAGGAAGACAAATAATTAAAGATAATGAATGTCATATTGATATTATTATTGACTTTGTGAAGACAAGAGACGGACATTCGTGGGCTGTGAAAATTAAAGCAAAACCCCATGACGGTTTTGAAAATGTAAAGACATCGTTTGTGTGGTATTCTGGTTTAGAGAGCTCTGAGAATGACTTTGAAGAGATGACTGGCTATACTAAATTAGTTAACCCTGAAAGCAAAGTTGGGTATAAAGGTGACGTAAAAATTGCAGGTGTTTCTCCAGAATTAGGAGTTTTTGAGATCGTAATCAATGATGGACCTAATTCAAACGTTCATCCAGCCCCTCAAGATCCTAGTATTAAACAGCTAAACCCAAAAAAAACACATCACTTAAGTTTAAGAGTTCCAAATGATAACGTATGGAGAGCGAAAGATGTATTCATGACAATTCTTCAGGATTCTATCAAGGCTCTTCAAGAAGAAAATCCAACAGCTCAAATCTCACCAAGTCAATTGTTTTTGATTAGAAATATGCAAAACTTTGAAGGTAATTTACATTTCATTCAGAAAATATATGAGGGAGAATTTGAGTTCGATATTTTGTATTCTAGTTCATTTACACCAAGTGAAAATAAAATCACTTCAAGAAATTTGCCAGAAATGATTGAAAATTGTTTAGAGAGATTCGATGAAAAATTTAATGTACATTTTGAGCTTAGCAAACCTTTTAACGATAAAAAATATCTGACGTTTGCCAAAGAAATAATTTCGGGCTTATTAGGAGGATTGTCTTATTTCCATGGTGATCATTTGGTTGATAGAGATACTGTATTTGAAGAAGATACTTTTAATTCTTACGAATTGACAGGTACTTCAGAAGGACCCTATAGTCTATTTTCACTTGTTCCTTCAAGGCCATTCTTTCCTAGGGGATTTTATTGGGATGAAGGATTTCATTTATTGCCATTGTTAGATTTTGATTCAGATTTGGTTTTAGAAATTGTTCAATCTTGGTTTAATCTTATAGATGATAATGGCTGGATTGCTAGAGAACAAATTTTGGGTCCAGAACTGAGATCAAGGGTACCAGAACAATTTCAAGTTCAAAGTCCGCATATTGTGAATCCACCAACATTAATGCTTGCATTTACTTATTTGATGGAAAAAGCTGACCCATTAAAAGCAGACCAACCATTCCAAATAGATGGCTTAACTGATTTCTCTTCCCCTAAAAGTGGATCTATTTTAAATAATGCGGAGTTGTTGAGAAACTATTCTAGAAATATATATCCAAAATTGAAATCACATTATTATGCTATGCGTGAATCACAAAAGGGTTATATTAGCGAATTTGATAGGGGTGATAATAATGAAGGCTACAGGTGGAGGGGTCGTACTCTCACTCACTGTCTTGCAAGTGGACTTGATGACTATCCAAGGGTACTTCCGGCGGATATTGCTGAATTAAATGTTGACTTGCTCTCATGGATCGGTGTAATGACAAAATCAATGAAAATCATGGCATCTATTTTGAATATCGAGGATGATATCAAAACTTACACTAAAATTGAAGAAGATATTCTTGAAAATTTAAATAAACTTCATTGGTCTGAAGAGGAAAATTCTTATTGTGATCTTTCTGTAGATGAAGATGATAATAACATCCATGTTTGCTACAAGGGTTATGTTACCTTACTTCCATTTATGACCAAGTTAGTTCCTGGTGAAGAAATAGAAAAAATTAATCATTATATTGATATATTATCTGATCCAGAAGAATTATGGTCTGATTATGGTATCCGCTCACTTTCTAAGAGTAGTGAATTATATAGAAGTGGAGAGAATTATTGGAGATCTCCAATTTGGGTCCAAATGAATTACTTAATATTAGATTCATTAAAATACTACCATGATGTTTCTTCTTCTTTATTGCTGAAAGATGCTGCTGAAAAATTAAGAGAAACATATAGGGCATTAAGATTGAACGTTGTAAATAACGTTTTCAGAAATTGGGAGAAAACAGGTTTCATTTGGGAGCAGTATGATGACATTTCAGGAGATTCTAAGGGTGCAAAAAACTTCTTAGGCTGGACTTCGACTGTTTTGTTGATTATGACTATGCCAGAAGATATCTGATGAGGTTAGTTTTTGCATAAATATATACTTTATATAGATATTCCTTTTACAACTTTTTATAAATAAGAATGCCTCTATATTCTAAATAGATTGTGAAGATATTTGAAACCAATAGCGTGCTATTACTGACTTAATCGTAATTCTGCATAAAGGAACTATGGTTAAACTTAGTAACCTCCTAAGACCTAAGCAAAACTTATAGTAAACTGGAGTCTTACTGTAAAATGGTAAACACAAAAGTGGTAGCTAAAAGTTAAAAGTTTTAGTAATCAAATGCTTTAAGAATAGCTTCCAATCTTGATTAATGAATCAAAGAGAAATATCTCTAAAAATAGAATTAGTTTTGGGAGCTTGAAGAACTGTTTCGCAGAATTTGACAACTAAAGAAATGCAAAAGAAAAATAAATAACTCCCTGCTATAGAATAATATTATCTCGGAATTGACAAAACAAATTAAAAAATTATGTCTATTAATTAAGCAATAATTGGAATAGGCTGAAATTTGAAAGTGAGGTCACAAAACAATTCTCGCAATCTGAATAAAATAGATAAACCCCATATTTATAAGAGCATCAAAATAATAGATGAGTTCAAGTATATCTAAATCAAAGATAGACAACTTAATATTGAATTATTTCATTCAAGAAGGATATCAGGATGCTGCAGTCAGCTTTGCTAAAGAGATCAATGTAGAATTGGAAAAACTGAAATTAGTTAGAAAGGACACTGATAAGAATTCTTTTATGAAAAGTTTACATAAAATAAATTTCATAAATGAAGAAGAGTTTGCGTCAATAGTTGATAGTTACGATGAAGACAGCAATGAGTATGAAGGTCCAATTTTTGGTACTAATGCGAAGATTATATCTGGTTACTCTACTATAAATGAGCGAAGAGAAATTAAATTTTTGATATTGAAAGGATTTATTACAGAGGCTATTAAGAAGATTAGTGAATACTTCCCAACGGTACTAGATTCGAATAATTTGCTTCATTTCAAGTTGTTGCGATTAAGTTTAATTGAAATGATTAGGAATCATAAATTAAATACAATGACTGATGATGACACGGAAAAGAAATTTCTTAATGAGATACTAACATTTGTAAGAGAAAATTTGATAAACAAAGTAATGGCGAGTACCAAGCTCTTAAAAGATCTCGAAACAACCATGAGTTTATTATGTTTTAATTTTGACCCAGAAACTAAAAATATAGAAGATCAAAAGGATTTACCTCGGGAGGTGCAAGAACTCTTTGATTTATCATTGAGAACTCAATGCTATAGATTGGTCAATCAGGCTATACTTGATTTGAAATTTAATGAAGAATTAGATGGAACATATTTTAAAATTGGCGCATTAGATTCTTCAAGAAGTTCAAATATGGCGGAGTTCCTGATAAATAAGGATTTAGATTTTGAGAACAATGGGAGTATAGATATGCAAAATGAACTGGTTGAACCAGTCTCGTATGATTACGGTATTGATTACTCTAAGAATTTGGTCAAGCTAGCAACTAATCAACAAGGCGAAAATTTGAATGAGGAGCAAGGCGACGTCACTGAATACGAAGAGGCTGCTTTAGAATCAAAGTTAGAAAAAATTGTAAAATTATGGGCAATAACAGAGCAACGTTTGTTGGATTTAAACATTACGAAGGAGAAAAAGATTGAATTAAATGAAGAATGCTTATAATGAATATATTCAAAAATATAACATTATTTACTTTTCTGTAGGATACACCACTAAGCAATCAATTGTATTTCCTGTTTCTATACGGACTTGACTAAGATACTTTGTATCTTGCTGGCTTGTTACTTCATGAAGTTTATTATTGAAAACAAGAATGTTATCCAAAGTAATTTTCTCTCCGTGATATGATGTATAGATTTCTGACTCATTAAATAACCGAAGAATCTTTTTTCTAAGTTGTTCCACAGTAGAACCCAACTCTGGGTTTTCATTCATTTCAAAGTCTTCAGGTCCAAATTCGAAATAATACACAGGCGGATTCTTAAATTCGAATAAGGATTCTTTCAAATTATTCACTTTATTCCATGCAAAGATATTATACTTGGATGTTCTTCTAACTTCAAAATATTTCTTAATCTTATTCCTTTCTTGTGAAGAAATATTTAATCTTATATAGAGATGAGCACAGTGAACAGGTATTTCAGTAAATATATCTTTCGCGTGGTATTCCCATATCCCAATATATATTCCTGTCCAGTATATGATTTCATAACTTAACACCAATACGAATAAAAGTATCAATATTTCTGTGATAAATTTGCTAGACTCAGTCAAAATAAGATTTGAAGTAAATGAGTTACCTTCAAGATATTCTGATACACTCCCATCATAAATATGCCATATTTCACGAAAAGAATCCATTGGAGCTTTTATTACTTACAACTTTACTTAAACAACGTAAGCTTTTCCGATTCGAAATATGGTGTGATATCAAAAGTTTAGTTTGCATATAAGGAACTTTTTTAAATATATTTCCTTACTAAATATATTTTCAATACTAAAAATTAATTCACTTGTTTCATCAAAAAAATAAATCATCGTAATAATAGTATTAGCTAGTCATGCAAGATTTCCTATTTTGTTTATAAATATAATTACCAATATATTAATTAACTAGTAAACAGTACTTATTAAATATAACTCGTAGAGACTTTCAAATTCTTTAGCTAGGTTTTAAATTGGTGATCATCGAGTGTACTGTTCGAATGAAAATATACTTGTTCCTAGTATCGTTTGTTGATAGTTGTCAACGCTCAGTTTTGTAAAAATGCAGCATCACTTAGTACTATAATAATTATACAGTATGTTAAATACTTTGAATCAAATATTTTGCTTCAATAGAATTTGAAATTCAAGATTTGCAGACAATCACAAGACAGATTGTTTCTGGTCGTAGTGAAGTAATTACTCGGAAGAACTTTTTCTTTTCCAGGTGCCTGTGGAATGATCGGATTCTATTTCAGTAGTTAAGTGAACTAAATTATAGGCACAATGGATGAACGAAAATGTACCATAGTGTGCCATTATCACCCACAGGCATCCGAATCCCCTCAAAGGCGTACAACGCTTACCTTTAGTTGTATCAAAGTAGATTTTCATTGTGATGCAAGGATATGTACCTGTATAAAAGAAGTTGCAAATGAAAAATATCCTAGTAAGGTAATTTTTATTTCATGGTATAAATTACCAAAAAGGAATGATTTATTCCTAAGTCCCAGTTTTAAACTTGGTTCAATTAGTATATAATATGTAATAGTTCTGTATGATATAAATTGAGGATTATTTTACTACTCTAGATATGAGGTTTAATTGGTATTTCTGTGTTTTATTGGCATCTATGCTCATCTCATTTGTAGATGCAGCTGTTATGAAAATAGAAGCGCCTTCTAAGGATGATTTCTATTCACCGGCAGAAGGGTATGAATCGGCAAAGGTGGGAACAATCTTAAAATATAGAAAAACACCTCTGAGAATAAGAAGTTTATACGTTCCTTTAAATGTCAAGAGCTCGTGGCAATTGCAGATAAAATCGACAGATTCATTCGGGCATCCAATTGTAATAATCAGCACTGTAATTGAACCATACAATTCTGACCCTTCTAAATTAGTCTCATATCAAGCTGCCGAAGATTCTGCAAGTACTGATTGCGCTCCATCCTATGAAATTTTGTATGGTGCTCCAGAGTTTAGTACTCTCGAGATTCAAATAGAAATGCTATTTCTCGCTCCATTATTGAATGAGGGTTATTATGTGGTTATGCCAGACTATGAAGGTTCGCATGCTGCATTCACAGCTGGACGGATTGCTGGGCATGCCGTATTAGATTCCATTAGAGGTACTTTAAATAGCGGTAACGTAACTGGTTTGCAATCAGATTCAAACGTCACTCTATGGGGCTATTCTGGTGGTTCTTTGGCTACTGGTTGGGCTGCAGCACTCCAACCAACATATGCTCCAGAATTAAGGCCGCATCTACTTGGAGCAGCATGTGGTGGATGGGTCACGAATATTACTGCCACTGTTGCAGTCGTAGAAGGTACATTATTTGCTGGGTTGACCGTAAGTGGCATTAATGGGCTTCTTAATGAATATGGTAGTGAATATCCTGAATTTGCAGAAGTCGTACATGAGCAGCTTGTATCGGACAAAAATTCTTCTTTTTATGATGCAGGGCAACAATGTTTAGTGCCGGCCATAATTTCTCATGTTTACAATACAATATTTACAGGTCCCGAGAGATATTTTAAAGATGGTTATGAACTCTTAGAAAATAATATTGTAAAGGAAGTGATTTATAATAATACAATTGCAGTAAAAAAAAATGATGAAATTCCAGATATACCATTATTTGTATATCATGGTGAAAAAGATATGATTGTGCCTTTTAAGGATGCCCAAAGGGCGTATGATAATTGGTGCGATTGGGGTATTGAATCTTTTGAATTTGCAGTATCAGAATCTACAGGACATATCACTGAATTTGCAGAGGGTGCTCCAGCAGCATTGAGATGGATAAGAAATAGATTTGATGGTAACCCAACCGTGAAAGGCTGTCAGAGGACTGTCCGTTCTACTAATTTACTATACCCAGGTGCGGTCACTTCTGTTTTTGACTTAGTTGATACAACTATCACAGAAATTGTAGGTGGTCCTCTTGGCCCTAATGGAGAAAACTTCACAACTGAAAATTTCAATAAGTTTTTCGATACTAAATAGCATTATTCTTAAATATATAAGAAGTTATTTGTGGCCATTCTTTTTTTTTTTCGTTTTGTGTAATTTGTACTAAAGAACAATATTCTATCAGTGGATTTTTGTTGCAAAATATCATCACAACATGAATAAGTCATTTCAAGTATTCTCATTCGATGTTAGAAAATACTCGGTATATAATATTAAACATGATCATATTAATTCTAATAGTAGTTCGTCTGGTGGAGAATGGTTTCATTTCCCACAACGGTCAAATATTTCAATAAATTTCTTCAAGTTTACATCAACTAAAAACATCAATATAAGCATCATATGGAACGGTAACACAATGGTAAGAAATAATTATATGTTTAAGACAATTTTTAACGCCATATATTAATATTTAAATATAGGATAAAACTAATATAAGCGTATTGAATAAGGATATAATATCAGTCATTGCAAAATATCCTGCAATCGGTTTTAAACATACCCTGGATAATGGAACTTTGATAAAAAGATTTCAAATCAGCTTCTCAAAAGAGAGAGTTTTTCATGATTGTGTTGATTGCTTAGAAAATGAGTTGAATTTTCCCATTGATAATAGAAAAAATGAATCTTCAAAAAATATACCTGATACGAGTAGCCTTTTCCCAGAAAGTCAAATAATGAATCCAACTGAAATTAGTAGTCAGAGAATCAAAAATTTGAATCATGGAGGGAAATCTACTAATATAGATAATTTGGCTTTTTATAACTCAGATCTTAATATATCATCTTCCACAAATAATATCTACGAGGTGAATAATTCCACAAATTTTACAAATCGTATTAATCCTCAAAGACATATATATGACGATAATACAACTAATTATTTTCAAGAATGTATCTTGACACCTAACAATTTACAAGCTGACTATAGCCAATTAATAACTCCCAGCTACAACTATTTACCATTAACTAACCTACAACCTATCTCGAACAATTGCGATTTGCAGCGACCTTTATTAGAACTTGAAGACGATATTGGTACTGATAATTTTCACAACTTTGGAGATGACAAAATCGTATTAAAGGATAAATCCTCTAAAAAAGAAGATTCTTTAATTTTTAATTTATCAGACGAAAATTTAAAAAAATTAATTAAGGAAAAGTTACAAAATAAAGATTTTGTAAAGTTTGTAGTTCGACTAGAAAGAATAATTCATGAAGATGCATGAAATAAAAGAAAAAATCAAATTAACTAAATTACTAAATAAGTTGAATAAATAACTATGAAGCGTCTATCTAAATACCACATTTAATCCATTTTTTTATAATTAACCCATCTTCTAATTGGGTCTCTTCTTGTATTAGTTCATAGTTGAAGATTTTAGGTAAAATGTAAAATTTGAAAAGCCAAAATAGCCAAAAGGAAGTAAGTGCCACAATAGCAACTGAAGAATATGATGGCCAGTTTTCCATTCCAGATGGATTTGGGCTATTATTAGTTAAGAAGGGAGAAATTAATAAATATAATGACAACCCTAAGATGAAAACGGTTCCAAATAAACTTGATCTAATTGGAGCTATTAATTCTGGATACCTTGATCTTATTATAAATATTCCCAATGCAGTCAACCCTATAAAAAACTGGTTTAGATAGCCCTCTAATGCTACAATATAGTTGTAAATATCAGCTTGTAATGACACCATTATTACCAACGTGGATAATAAACAACTTAATATTAAGGTAGGGAAAGGTGCATCAAAGGGCCAATTAGAAGACAAAATACGTGAAAACGGAAGGTAACCTTCACGAAATACTTCTTGACTGCTCCTAGAAATTGTGTAAATTACAACAAGGACATTTCCACCAGCACACAATGCAATGGCAAGAGTAAGTAATTGCTTACCAAGTCTATAACCAAAAAGTTTTTCAAAATAAATAGAGCCAACTAGTGTTCCACCGGATACCAATTCTGGATCTGATAAAACGGTTAGGTAGGCAATATTAGTGAAAAAATAAGAGATTGTAACAATAATTAATGATGTGGGTCCTGCAATTCTGAATGTCCTTACAGGATCCCTAACCTCACTAGAAACTGTATGGACATTACTCCAACCAGAAAATGCGAACAATGCCTTAAGAACACCACTTGCAAATTTGGATATAGATATTGAGCTTTTAGGTTTAATAAATGTATCCCAATGAAGGTGTGATTCTAAACCTGTTACTGAAGATGGTAATATTAGAACATATAAGGCTGATAAGAACATGAAAAATAACAACCCCATTTTTAAACCACCCAAAATATTTTGAAGTCTGACACCATGCGACACGCTAAGGCCATGGATTAAAGAAGCACAATACAAAAATATGAGGCCGGTAAACCGCGATTGGTTTTTAGTAGCATCAAGGCCCAAGGAACGAAGGAAATATTCTCCGAAAATTATGATATTGGTAATTGTAAACCCAAATACTACCGAAAATAACAGAAAGACAACTGTTGCTAACATTTTCGGTTTTTCATAGATGAACTCCAAAAAAACTTTAGTCCCCCCACTTCTTGGGACTAAAGAACCTAACTCCAAATAAACATATAACCCAAAGAATCCCATAATTGAAGCAATTAACCAGGCTAGAAAGAAATATAATGGTGATCTTCCACAATCATCATAAATTCCTGATGAGACGGAAAATATACCAGATCCTAATATTCGGGACACAAATAACACAATGGTAGAAAACACGCCTAAATGACGTCCCTGGGGTAAATCCTCTAACTCAAGAAGATATGAAACATTACCATTTATATTCCTGGAAGGTTCGTAGTAATTATCACAGTTTGGGAGGTCAGTAGAGCTTGTTCCAGATGAATTATTTAAATCTTCCACAGTTACATTATTATACACTTTTTTAAGAGTATTCTTTGAAAGATCAGTCATCATGAATACAAGTTATATCTCTCAATACGAAATAACTTAATTTATTAGCTATCAACCGCCCCTACTTGTATATATTTATATTAGCGAATTTCATTAGACGATTGCGATAAGACTTTTATCGTGAGCCTCACTAAGTATAATAGACAGGATTAGAATTGTGAAGCAAGCAAAATATTTATTAAGGTAAACAAAAGAGAAATTATCTAAACTAATTAGTTATTGTTTTTATTTTTATTTTTATTCTTATTGTTTTTCTTTTCGATGAATGCTTCCTTTGCCAACTTTATCAAGCCATCTAATTCACCACTGTTTTCACACATACTATAAAATAATGAGTTCTTATCAGCAATTAAAACGTAAGGGTTATCGTATTCCACAACCTTACCATGATCCAACACAAGAATCATATCGTAGTCAATAATAGTTCTTAATCTGTGCGCGATAGTCAAAATAGTAGAGTTCGAAAATTCTTCTCTAATTGTCTTTTGAATAATGCTATCAGACTTGTAATCGATAGAACTTGTAGCTTCATCTAACATCATGACCTTGGGGTTCTTTAATAATGAACGACTCAAACAGACTAATTGTCTTTCACCTTGTGATAAATTTCCACCACCTTCAGTTATTGCAGAATCAAGGTTCATAAATTTATTTTGGTTTTCCTCACTTCCCTCCGCAGAGTCATTGGAAATCAAATTAGTTCTCCTAAGAGCTTCAAAAATAGCTTCATCCGAATACTGTCCAAAAGGATCTAAATTAGATTTTATTGTTCCACTAAATAACGTTGGATCTTGAGGAATAATAGTTATAGCTTGTCTTAAGTTACGTAATCCAATCTTTCCAATATCAATTCCATCAATGGTAATACTACCTTCTTCAGGATCTAAAAACCTGAAAAAAGCTGTAATTATGGTAGATTTTCCAGCACCAGTACGACCCACAATACCAACTTTTTGATTGGCCTTTACTTCAAAGGAAACATCATTGATAACTCTTGGTAATTCTTTGGCATATCTAAGGGAAATATTCTTAACAGATATCTCACCTTTTTCTGGCCATGATGATGGCGGTTCAGTTTCAGGGATTTCGTATGGTGGCTCTTGTTCAATCTTTAAATATTCTTGTAATCTTTCTACAGAATTCATATTCATTTCGACATTTGAATAAAGACGGACAATCCATAATGCACATTCTGAAAATGCAATAGCATATGATAATGATAAACCAGCCATACCAGCATCTATTTTACCAGAAGATAACAAAACGAACACACCAGAAAAAAACATTACCAAAGAACCAACAGCATCAATACGGAAAGCTAACCATCTATTAGCCACCCATAAGTAAAAGAACGGTTTATTATTAGTATCAATTGCATTTAAGTTGTGCTTCATAAACCTAGCTTCAACACCATAAGCTCTAATTGTAGCAACACCACTTAAAGATTCAGCAAAATGTTGATGAATTGGTGATTTGGTAATTGATTCAAATCTCTTAAGTTCTCTTGAAAGAGTGATATATAAAATTCCAACAATATAATACAACAAACCGATAATGAAAGCAAAGAACAAGAAGTCTGGGGTAATAACAGTGATCAAAACCAATGTGAAAACACATTGAACAATGCAAATAAATACACCTTCACCGAATGGAGTTAATTCTTGATCAACCGATTCAATATCCTTTGAAAATCTATTCATGATTCTACCTTGAGGAGTTTTATCAAAAAATCTTAATTTTGCTCTTAAAACTCTCTCCAAAACTTGTTTAAAAATCCTATTAGAAGCCTTGATACCAGAGAAGAAAGTTACAAAGTTTCTAAAGGTACCAGATAACGCATAAGCAAAACCAATTACACCATAGATCGTAATATAGTAAAGAGTGGAGTTTTCTTCCTTGAACCCATTGATAGCAACAGAAGAAGTTCTTAAAGCACCAAAAAATAATGCAAAGCCAGGAACACTCTTAATATTAGTTAAAATTTGCAGATTAGCGGCATTGTTAAATGTCATCAAATTTACAGATCCAGACTGTTCACTATGTAAAGACCAATTTCTCAACCACCATGATTGAATCATGAATATACCTTGAGAAGCACAGAAGATAAAGATCACGAATGACCAAACTGGCAATCCACCGAACATTTTTGCATAACCTGCGTAAACTTCTAAACCAACTACACCTTCTGCCTTTTCTTCTCCTTCGACTAACTTTCCATCAGTGCTTGGAAGCTCTTCGGTATTTCCAACACTAGCATTATTAACAGCGGCTAATTTTGCGTCAATAATTGCAGTTTTAGACTTGAGATCTTCATTTTTATCGGCTAAAGCTTCAAGGTTTGTCGTAGATTGATTTCTTGAATTCATTACAGAGGTTTTAACCAAATCATCGTCACCCAATTCACCGGAATTTAATAACTCTTCTGGTGTACCTTGTGATTTAATTCTACCATTATTCATGACAACAAGCCACTCTGCTTTTTGAACAGTCAATGCAACATTATGAGAAACTAAGATGCATGTTCTACCCTCCATTAAGGATCCAGAGACACAGTTTTCGTATATCCACAAAGCAGTATGAGAGTCAACTGCAGATAAGCAATCATCAAGCAAGACATGTTTAGAGTTAGAATATAAAGCTCTGGCCAAAGAAACTCTTTGCTTCTGTCCTCCAGATAAAGTGATACCTTTCTCTCCGATTTCAGTGGAATCACCTGCACTTAATATTTGGAAATCGCGAGTTAATCCACAAGCATCAACAACCTTATCGTAGCGATCTTGATTAAATGGTGCAGCGAAAACAATGTTATTTCTAATAGTATCATTTAACAACCATGGGGTTTGAGCACAATAAGCAACTGAATCAGTAAATCCTGTCTGTGGGTCAATAACTAATTCATCTCTTGGTATAACACCAGGTAAAAACACTTTTCCAGCTAATAAATCCATTTCCCCTAAAAGAGCCAATAACAAAGAAGTTTTACCAGAACCTGTTGGACCAATGATAACGTTAAGCTTTCCAGCCTTAAATTTAATATCCATATCCCTTAATTTGAAATCATTTTCTGATGAAGCATTCCATGAGAAAGTTGCATTGCTGAATCCAACCTCAGGAGAGTCACTATTCTTATCTTTGTTTAATTGATCATACTTAGTTGTTTCATTTTCGTTTAAAAATTCCCCAACTCTATCAAGAGAAACTTTAGATTGTATGACTAATGAGGTCATATCAGCCAATTGATCTAAAGGAGCTCTTAATAAAGTGAATAATGATAATGCTGTGAAGGCAATAGGAGCACTTAAAGTACGACCCTCTACTAAGGTATAACAATAAAATGCAAGTAAGGTGATTAAGGTAGGAGTAATAAACCAATTGAATGCACCTAAACACCATACTAGAGATCTCAACTTTAATTGGTATAATTCTTCTTTTCTAATTTCCATAATAGAGTCAAAGAAATTATTTTCCCAAGCAAAAAATTTGATGATTCTAATACTTTGGAGGGTTTCATTAAGTTTTTGAATTCTCTTATCAGTAATAGCCAACATAGTCTTTTGTAACTCGCCGACCCAAACCGCAATTTTATAGTTAAATGGAAGTAAAACAAAGATAGCAAGAGAACCAACCAATGCACTCCAACCAAGTAAATTATATAATAAAAAGATACAAATAAAAATCATCAATATAGAACTTACAAAAAAATGTAAATATCCACAAATTTCAGATACTTTAAATGCATCAATAGCCATCAAATTTATAATTGCACCGAGTTCTGCTGTCTTTTTGGACTCCACGCCGTCCTCCTTATCTGATTTTACATCAACATCTTCATTAACTTTACTTTCAGACTTCTTATCTTCCACGGTTTCTGTAACCGTTATCTTTCTTCTTAAAGCCTTTGCGTAAACTTGACCAATAATAATTGCCTTCATCCTCACACAAACACGTCTACCAAGAAATAATGAGCAACCTGAAGAAATAGAGTCAGCTAACTTAAAAATTGGCATTAAAAATACAAAGGTCCAGGCTAAACTTATCGGCATACTTGTAGGATCTTCGACATATTCTAAAATTTTCTTCAACAAAAGAGAAGGAACGAAAACAAGAAAAGAATCAACCATAGCCCAGAATGCTTGAACAGCAAATAAAAGTTTGAAATGTAAAAATAATTTGTAAGTAAATCTAACAGTTGATTTAGAACCTTCAAAAGACTTCAAGATTGGCAAAGCGTAATCGTCTTGTCTTAACCCCCAAATATCACTCATAGCCAAGGGCTTCTTGTATGCCTTTCTAACCATATCATCAATCCAACTGTACGTAATGAAAGAAGTAAGACTACTAATATTCTCTGGCGATGGAGTAATACCATCGCTGGTGAAATATAATTTTGCAGGCTTATCAGCAACCTTTGTTGTAAAATTAAGGGCTAGTAAAAGTGCTGAGGCAATAAATTCAACTATGTAGTATGTTTTTAAACTTGGATTTGGAATGTGACCAACAACTGCAGATCTAAATGTAAGTAAACTTGGGAAGAACAGAAAAAAATAAATAAAGGTAGAATGAGCCCATAAACTTGGCATGCGGATATTAGTGTTCCTCATGTTAATTACTCTAATTGTCACGATGAAGAATGCATATGCCCAAAACAATAATTTTATAAAAGGGATATAGGTACCAAAGAATTCACGCTGGAAATCTTTAACCAAAAAAAGAGAGATAGAAGTAGCAAGTTGTATCATAACAAGTACGAATTCAAAAGAGACTCTGAATCTGTCTCCTAAGCCCTTGTTGACCTCTTCTATATGACCATGAGGGGTGCCATCGTCTTTAGTATCAGATAATCTTTGGATATCAAAGTGCCGACTTTTGACAGAAACTGCTTTTTTAGGGATATCAATTGAGCCATATGCATCAGAATGGGCCAATAATGGTCTTGTTTCGTCTTCTAGTTGAATATTTTTTTTAGATTTTATGTATGATTGTAAGCTTTTCAAAGCTAGGGTAGCCGATGATACTACACCCACAGCCAAATAGGAGTATGTTTCCAAATACTGTCTAGAGCAAGGGGTTATATCATCGTAATCCCACAACGGACAGGTACTAGTATTATAGAGACCCATGTTTGAAAGATATACGAATTTTTACTACAATTTCACGGAAGATATGTAGCAGATATATATAATTTAGGCTTTTTATGCGACTTACCCGCCAATCAAAATGAGACTGCATATTATAACTTGCATAAAGTATATTAATACTCCCCCTCAAGTAGCATTAGGGTATTGATTTTTGTAAAGCGTAAATGAGTCATAAAGCGTAAGTAAAGTGTTCATTATGAATATAAGTGATTCATAGAATATTACAATGCACCCTCGCTGATTGTCCTTGTGTAGAAGAAAAAAGCATCTATCCCATCCAGTATACGGCAAAGATTAATGTAACACAAAATAGTTAGATTGGTAAAAATTATTGGTTTACGAAGAAATTGATAAATAGAACACAGAGAAAGCGAATGATATAAAGACTGTTTAATGCAATACTATCAAAGGAGTATTTGACATGAAAATTAAAGGTAGGCAAATCGGTAGATTTTCTAAAATATATACTACTTGTATATGATAAAACAGGATGAAAAAAGTCCGTCTAACTTTCATTGTTATCCTGCATGAATGCACGAAGAAGGGGATATAGTTATCTAGTAGGTTGAATAAGCGAAAATTGTTCCATAAGAATTAAACTTGATTATTTGTCTATCTGGAGTATTACTCTGAGTGGAGAAGCGAAAACTACAATAAATAATTGGATATTCAAGATACAAAATGTATTATATTAATGCACAAAGATTTAAGGTAAACCCGATAAAAAAGAATTTTAAAGATAGAAAAACAAATTTTAAAAAAATACAGTTCCTCTCACTATAAGCATTCAAATCTAATCTTGAGTTTTTTGAGTACCACGTAATAAACCAGTTCTTCTGGCAGCAATTAAACCAGCCTTTTGACCTGGAACAGCACCTCTAGAAATAGTAGAAGCCTTACCAATGTGTTGATGGTTACCACCACCATGAGGGTGATCAACTGGGTTCATGGCAACACCTCTGGTCTTT
>JAKVQU010000102.1:0-40367 GCA_030462985.1 Schwanniomyces sp. yHRVM31
GGATAGTGGGCTAGTAGATCTAGGATCTATGGTTACACCAGAAAAGGCAATCAAACATACAGAACATATAGAATTAAGTCCTAATCGAGATCTCACAGATATAGATACTAATTCCAAGTTTAGTAATGAAATAAAACTTAAAGTAGCCACTGGAGACATCTTATCAGCTCTTCACGAGTACCTGCGAGATAAAATAGAAACAACAAGAGAAAAATTTAAAGAATATCATATTCCAGATTCTATAGAATCTAAAAAGGCATTACTAGAGAGAACAGAGAAGCATTTGCATATAATTCCAGACCTTTTGACTGGAAAGACAGAGATGTCATACTTCTATGACTTAGCAAAGGAACAGAAGACGCAATCTATTGGAGAAACAATAAATTTTAAGGCAAAACTATTAATCGATTGGTCCAGATTCTTTGGAGGTTATTATGGATTCAAAAGACAGCTGTTTGTAGCCTCCGTGATTATCAGTAGATGTCGTAAAGAACTCAATACAGCTTTGAAGAAAAACTCTACACTTGCTTATTGGACCCCTCCTGGATTTTCTACGTATGTTCTAGCAAACGAAATAATTATTCGCCTAATTATGGAGGATTACAATTGTAGCTTTAGCAAGGCAGAAACTATAATACGAGAAACTTCTGACTATGGTGTGATCATTCTGGACACAGTTGATCTTATTGATGATCTAGAAGTAGGTGAATTGCTACAGGAAGAATCAAAAATTTTCATGAAAGACATACAAGATGATCTGCTGTCTCAAAGAACAATTAATTTCAGGAAAGAGAAGAAATCAAACAACACAGTATTAGAAGATTTATTGCATAATTCTTTTACAAGTGAAGATGAAAGTTAAGCAATTTATCTCGAAATTTATTCCGCACTAAAAAAATCTCGACTTTATCTATCTTTAAACTTGATTTATATAGTATCTTTTCATTTTATAGATATAAGTGATAGATTGCGTAAATTTGCTTCAATAGTGCTGTCTAAACTTAGAATCCTAACGTCGGTAATAAATCCGGCAAGAACATTGTGTACATCTAGAATAATGTTAAAAGATACAGTATTCATCCAGAATTTAGCAGCGACTGCCATAACTGGCAAGGATGCATGGAATAGACCAACTCCCCAACCAGTAAATATCTCTGTGAGTCTCAAAACTGATTTCCATCAAGCATCTGTTACTGACAATTTGAAATATTCATTGAATTATGCTGTTATATCAAGGAATATTTTGGAATTCATGAAAACAAACGAACATAGGAATTTTAAGTCTCTATCTAATTTAGGTGAAGAAGTAAGTAACATTGTGTTAGATGAAAAAAAAGGCGGAGGTATAGAAGCTGAAGTTGTGATACATAGTTCCAAGTCTCAGATTAGAGCTGATGGGGTGAAATATTGTATGAAAAGATATAGAGACGGTGTAATCCGTGAATTAGATGAAATAAATGTTAAAGGGTTGAAATTATTAACTATTATTGGAGTGTTCACATTTGAAAGATTGCAAAAACAAATTGTGGATATTGATTTAAATATTAAATTATTGCCCCATTCTTTTATTTCAATTCAAGATATTATTGAAGAACTTACTGATTACGTCGAGTCATCCGACTTTAAAACTGTTGAGGCATTAGTTATGAAGGCTGGCCAATTAATATTACAAATACATGGAAGGGAAATCGAGAAAGTGTCAGTTAATGTGACAAAACCCAATGCTATATCCTTCACTGATGGTGTTGGTGTTTCATCTGAAATGTCAAGTAAATCTTTTACTGGTTTATCACCAATAAAAAAGACCGTCCATGAAAAGACAACATTCAGCCTTCCACTCTCTGCTGAAGATACTAAATTTGAACAAGAAGGTGATCATGTTGCATACATAGCATTTGGCTCCAATGAAGGCAACCAGATTAAGAATATAAATAATGCTTTGAAGCTTTTGAACGAAAAAGGAATTCGAGTTGTTTCGACATCATCGATGTATATTTCCAAACCAATGTACTATAAGGATCAGCCAGATTTTTATAATGGTGTTGTTAAAGTTTCCTTCTCTGACAAATCACCACATGATCTATTAAAAATTTTGAAGGAAATTGAGTATGATCACATCAGCAGGGTAAAAGAATTTGATAATGGCCCTAGGTCAATTGATTTAGATATCATATTATTTGATGAGTTAGCTATTAATACAGAAACTCTTATAATCCCCCATAAGGCGATGTTGGATAGAACTTTTGTCTTACAACCATTAACTGAATTAATACCTCCAGATTTTATCCACCCAGTTAGTGCAGAACCAATCCATAATCATTTGAGGCAATTATTACTGAGCAAATCGGATTCAACATTGCAAGAATCTTCAGATCTTTTGCAAATGGTTCCAGTTCCTAGGTTATTTGGTAACGATGAATGTAACCCATTGTTATTTGATCAGCTCAACAATAAGCACAATACTTTAATTATGGGTATATTAAATATTACTCCTGATTCTTTCAGTGATGGAGGTTCAAACTATCATAAGCCCATGGAAGAAATCTTGAAAACTGCATTAGAATTGGTAAATGATGGTTCCCAAATTTTAGATATTGGAGGAGTTTCAACTCGTCCTGGAAGTGTTGAACCTAGTGAAGAAGAGGAAATCGCTCGAGTTGTACCAGTCATTACCTCTATCAGGAACTCTGAGATTCCGGCTTTGGCTAATGCATTAATTTCTGTTGACACTTATAGGGCTAATGTTGCTGAAAAATGTTTAGAAGCCGGTGCTGACATAATTAATGATATTTCAATGGGACTTTTTGACCCTCGGATTTTTGATATTGTAGCAAAATATGGCTGCCCATACGTGGTGAATCATACAAGAGGAACTCCAAACACTATGTCAAAATTGACCACATATGAATCAAATACCAATGATGATATCATCGAATATATTTCTGATCCGTTAAATGGCCACCAAGAACTTCTGTATCCCCCAGAAGTCAATAATTTACTTTTAGGTGTATCTAGAGAGCTTGGTTTACAACTATTTAAAGCATTTGAAAGAGGTGTTCACAAATGGCAAATTATTCTTGATCCAGGTATCGGTTTTGCTAAAAATTTATCTCAAAATCTTCATATTATCCGATACGCTTCTACGTTCAAAAAGTATTCTCTTATGGTAAATGAGAACGAGCATAATACTATTAAACATTCGTATTTAAGTTTTAATGGATTGCCAAGTTTATTAGGCCCATCTAGGAAAAAATTCCTAGGTACTATCACGAATGAGCCAGTTGCGACAAATAGAGTCATCAGTACAGCTGCTTCTGTAATTGCATGCATTGAGCAAAGAACAGATATTGTCAGAGTTCATGATGTTAAAGATATCAAGCAGGCTGTAGCAACTGGTGATGCTATCTATAGAGATGTGTATTCTAAGTAAGTGCGGGTAACACCACCTCAAAATTTTCTATTAATTTTTCTTGCAAACTTCTGATATAGATGATTACGACCAGTAAAATACTCTACGTAACTTACATTAATAATAAAAATGGCTACCTTCTATCCAAGAACTTGTTTTAAATGTGGTGAAACTGGTCACATAGCCGATAATTGTCAACAAGATGAAAGATTATGTTACAACTGTCATCAACCTGGCCATGAATCAACTGTATGCCCAGAACCTAAGCAAACAGTCGAAAAGCAATGCTACTCCTGTGGTGACGTAGGTCATGTTCAATCTGATTGTCCATCTCAATCTAAGGGTGCTAAGTGTTACAACTGTGGCCAATTTGGTCATATCTCCAAGAACTGTGAATCAAGCCCATCAACTCAAGCTCCAAGAAAGCCAGCCGGAAGATTTAATAAGGCTACTTGTTACAAGTGTGGTGGTCCAAATCACTTTGCAAAGGACTGTCAAGCTGGTGTTGTAAAATGTTATGCATGTGGTAAATCTGGCCATATTTCCAAGGAATGTAACTCTGCTGCTGATGGTTCCGGTAAGGCTTGTTACAACTGTGGTAAGACTGGTCACATCTCCAAGGATTGCAACGAATAAATACTATTTTGAGGTGAGGTGTGTGTTGATAGTATGATAAAAAAAAGTTAGTTTAATGTTAATGATCAGTTATATTCTATAGTTCTTTTTTATTTGTCTATTATTTCCAGTCACGATTATTTTATTTTGAATCAATAAATATTAAGAATTCTTGACCGATTGTGAAAAGTCAACTAGGACTTCTCTTCCATCAATGTAACAACCTTTAGATAATGTAAGATAAGCTCTTTCGGCTTCTTCCTTTTTATCAAATTCAATAAACCCATAACACAAGCTCTTGGATGTCTTAGAATCCTTAATGACATTACTATTAATTACTTCACCAAATCTTCCAAATATTATTGAAAGTGCATCACCAGTAGTAATGGGATTAAGTTTGGCAATAAAAAGAGTTCTTGGAGAAGGTTTTATTTGATAATGTGGCAAATCACCAATTAATTCCAAAGTCAATGCCAGTAAAGTTGCTTCTTCCTTTTCTTTACTTCTGAGTTCATTATTAATATTTTCATCACTTAGGTGAGGGATGCGAATATGCTGAAGTTGCAACTGTGAAGGCATATCTGTAGATCTTGTTTTTGAAATAATTCCTGGAATTTTTGGAAACGGATCATGTAGAATATATGTGTGTAATATTCTGATATCATTGGTTAACCTTTTAGAATCTTTGTCATCTATTTTTGCACTATTTAATTTTTCAAGTACAATAAACCCTTCTACTATCTTCCCAAAAGGAATTTGATTAAATTGAGCTAACTCTGATGAATTTTGTGTAAGGCTGATTGTGAACTGAGAGCCAATACACTGTTTGTCGTCTCTATTTTCCACAATAAAAGAAACCACTCCAAGGCTATTTTGGCCATAACTTACATCCTGTTTCCCAACTGGTAAATACTTTTCTTTATTAATATTTTCATCAAATACTGAAATATCCAATATACTATTAATAGCTTCTCCTCCGTCACCTTCTGGATACTGTGGGTTTCCTGTTTTGACTAATAAGTCTTTTGATAAGTCATAAAATGGCGTGAAGAAATAATAGTTTATTTCACATAACTTTATAAAATTAAAACAAAGTAAAGGGAACTTCTCATGACATAGATCAACAACTAAGTTGCCTTCAGTTGTCTCAATTAATACACTCATAATTTGAAAATGAAAACTATTCAATCTGAAAAAATCAATGCTCTAGCGATAACCATAGAGGTTTCCATTATGTGATATTTTTAACATCCTAACACCAATACTTACACTAAAGTTCTATTTTTTTTTAATCTATACATTCATTAATCGTTATATTTTCCAATATATACCTATGTGAAGAGAAATAAAATCCAAATTATAACTATAAGGCCAAAAATAGTGAGCCTACCTGGAGGAGTAGTTCCAAGCCAAAGGCCATACCCTATACACATATCAACGAATTTGCCAACATAGAATTGGGTAATATGATCAAGCTTTGTAGGTTTCATGTATATTTGTGTGGGCCCACTAATGGATTCAAGGTTTTCAGCAAGGATCCTATCGCTATTTATGTCACCATCATGTGAATGTGGAACTTCTGTTGGTAAAATTTTCAAATAACCTGTTGATGAAATAATTGACTTCGGTGCATCAAAAGGAACAGTAATATTCAAATAGACAGGTTGATGATCAGATAAGAGTAAGGAGTCTAGACTACGGTAGTCATGTATCTGAGGAATAGTGGTTCTTTTAGCGCTTGCATTAGTGAATTTTGTTTCATCCATTATTGGATATGTTGATTGGTAGAGTATTCTATCACACCAGGATGGTGATCGTTTTGGATTGTAAATAGCGGTGTTCAAGTTGTATTTGTATGTTGGACGGAAGTTAATACATGCCTCTGAGAAGCCAGTAAATAATTCACCCTTAGTTCTTCCAATAGATAATTCATCGTATTTAGTTAAAAGATCCTCATAAATATGTGAACTGTCCTCAAATTCATTTTGCAAGGAAATTAATTCTCTAACTCTGTCACCATCCCCTGAAACTTTCTTAGAAGTTCTATAATTTAAATCTCCCATAAAAAACGTATGAGATCCAGGCTTTAATAATCCGAAACCATCACCAAAGTCTAGCGATCTCATTATAGTATTTAGACAACTATTCCGTAATCTGTAATAGTATTCACCTTCATATGCTGGTAAATGTGCACTAGCAAATGTTAGCTCAACATTATTCTTGTTAGCATCACTCATTCCCCCAGGGGTATATAAGATTCGTACACCAATAGCTCCTTTTAATGAACTATTTGCATATCCACATCTTGCTGCTGCTAAGCGAATTCTTGAAAACTTCAGAGGATACGGAGTAATTAGCACAATTCCAGTTGCACCACTATTAGATAAGGCACATGTTTGAAACCTTACGTCTTCCGCACCATACTTCTCAGTAAGTGCTCTCATGAGAACTTTATTAATAATAACCAATTCCTTGTGAGCCAGTAGTTCAAAACTGGAATCCAAAATAGTACAGAATTCTTGTAATCCAAACACATAAAGTGACTGTAATGTATCCGGAAAGGATTCAATTAATTTAGGAATAAATAACTCCTCATGTATTATCCGTTTATTACAATTATACGTGAACAAGTATAGATCAATATTATTTTCCATCTTACAATTGCTATAACTACTAGCACTTTCCTGACCAACAGATATAATCTAAGATGAGGATGATGATGCTGCTCCTGCATATTGTTTGGAAATTATCAGAAGCTAAACTGGTTGAATGTGATATCACATTCAAAGACTATATGCTATGTCTACAATAATAGAATTACAAAGATATATCTTAGAGGAAATAGACACTATTGAAGAAGCCAT
This sequence comes from Schwanniomyces sp. yHRVM31, assembly GCA_030462985.1. NCBI lineage: Eukaryota > Fungi > Ascomycota > Pichiomycetes > Serinales > Debaryomycetaceae > Schwanniomyces > Schwanniomyces sp. yHRVM31. Next base: position 6,889 of record JAKVQU010000102.1, read on the forward strand.
CTCAAAAAGGCTCGAAAGAAATAGCGATCTCCTCCCAGATTCAGAAAGACCAGTTGATTTTGTTCGTCTGACTAAGAAGAGACCATTTAAGGAAACCTTGTTACAAGGGCATGAACTTAAATTTTTGAAAGATAAATATATAAAAGATTGTCAAAGTATACTTAAAAACAGAGAAGATGATAAAAAGTTATTTCTAAATGAATTAGAACGAATTTCTGATCCATTTTATGATATGATTCAGTTTGACGCATCTCTCAAGGAGATTCAAAATAAATATAATCAATACAAAGATACCAACTTGATAGAAGACACGAGAAAGTTATTTTCTATGTTTTCAAGTGCACCAGAAGAGGGACGTAAAATTAAAAAAAATAAGCAAAAAGTGCAACGTAGGTACATTGTTAGCGCAGCAGCATCTCATATCGATCTTAATGATATTTATACTACAGAAGAACAGAATGGTAAATGCTTAGATTTATACGAATTCTATAATGAATTTATTGATGTTCTTGGCCTAAAAGCTACTTATATTGAATATTTGGGCTTTTTTGATATGTTTCCTTATGAGAGCTCTATGAAGGGTGGCGAATACTCCGAGTACTTAAAGAAATTAAAGTCATATTTAATAAATTTCATTTTGAGAGCACAACCTTTAAGAAATATGGATCAAGTATTAAAGGACATAGAAACAAAATACGGAGGAGAAAATGTGAATTCTCAACAAGATGGCGTTCCAAATGAACAAGGAGAAGTATATTGTAAATCATGTGATAAAGTATTTAATAAACTAACGGTTTACAATGGACATCTTCAGGGGAAGAAGCATTTAAAAAATCAAAAAAAATTACAAGACGGAAAACAAGAAAGCACCACAATGGTAGAGTCAACACGTAAAAACGAATTCATTATTAACGAACTAGGAAAATTGCTAGAAAAGGTTAAAGACAATACAATCTCAAATTATGAGAGAAGAAATACTATGACAGACAACGAAAGAAGAATTGAAATTATGGCTTATAACGACCAAGATTCTGACTATACTACTGCAAATACTTCTGACGACAATGACAACAATTCATTGTCTAGTGATAATGACGATAATGAGAAGAGTCTTCCTCTTGGAATTGATGGTAGACCAATTCCCTATTGGTTATACAAGCTCCAAGGTTTAAATCAATCATATTCTTGTGAAATTTGTGGTAATGTTGCATACAAAGGAAGAAGTTCATATTCAAAGCATTTTAGTGGCACCAAGCATCAAAATGGGCTATTGTTCCTTGGAATACCCGAGGACTCAATGTCTTTATTCAAGGATATTGATAAGATTGAAGAAGCAAAAGAATTATGGCGTAAATTGAAGAAAGAAAAACGTATAAAAGAAGTAGACATTGAAAATGCTATAGAGGTCGAAGATGATCAAGGTAATGTTATGTCTGAGAAAGATTATTTGGAGTTAAAGAAGCAAGGTCTTTTGTAAGGCATCGATATATAGAAAGTCGAGATCAATAAAAAATTTGTAGTAATAATATTTGTAAGAAAATTGCATCATTTGGAATTGATGCTAAATCGTTTCCATTGTAGAACTATATTATCTAATCAAAGGGTGCTTACTTCAAGAACATTAATTATGAGTGAAAATCCAAATAGTATAAAACGTGAATTATCACCAGCGGATCAAATAGGTTCAACAAAATTAAGAGATGCAAATGGATTCAGAATGAAGCAACAAACAGTAGATAAGACCACACTCACTGCTTATGAACAATTGGGAGGCGATGGGTCTATTGATGGGTCTTTATCTAAATCGAAAACGATTCAGGAGGAAGAATCTGAGGGAGCAAGCTATATTGTTGATGGAAGATTAAGAAGAGTTAATCCATATTACTTTACCTATTTGACATATTGTAAAATGAGATGGAGAGACAGAAATATTCTTGATATATTTGTTAATGAATTTAGAGATAGGGATGCAGATTTTTATAAATCAACCATTGCTGCTGGACTTGTAACTGTCAATAAAAAGCCAGCAAATTTGGATACAGTCATAAGGAATGGAGATTTAATCAGTCATAGATGCCATAGACATGAGCCACCTGTGAGTTCCAGAAAAGTAAAGATAGTGTTCGAAAATGATGATTTAGTTGTTATTGACAAGCCGTCAGGAGTACCTGTGCATCCTACGGGGAGATATCGTTATAATACTGTTACCAAAATTTTCCAACATGAATTCAATAAAATTGTTCACCCTTGTAATAGACTTGACAGGTTAACTAGTGGTTTGATGTTTTTGGGAAAAAATGCTGCTGGGGCTAATAGATTTGTTCAACAAATTAAAGATAGATCAGTTAAAAAGGAATATGTAGCCTGTGTGATCGGCAAATTTCCAACGGAAGAGGTTATAGTAGATAAGCCATTAAGAACTATTTCTCCTAAACATGGTCTAAATATGGTAGATCTTGAAGATGGGAAAGAAGCTAAAACTGTATTCAAGAGAATTTCATACGATCCCATTTCTAATACTTCTGTATTGAAATGTTCACCGTTAACTGGGAGAACGCATCAAATTAGGGTCCATTTGCAATATATTGGACATGCTATTGCCAATGATCCTATATATTCTAATTCATTTGTTTGGGGGGAGGAATTAGGTAAAGGAAACGAGTCAAGCAAAGAAAAGAATACTGAAATTATATCCAGACTTGACAGAATTGGTAAGGATATGTCTTCAACTACCTGGATTCATCCAGAAGCAGATGGTGAAATCCTTTCAGGTGAAAGATGTATTGATTGTGATATTGAATTATATACAGATCCTGGTCCTAATGACTTAGATTTATGGTTACATGCTTACAAATACGAAGCTGAAGATTTGAGCTGGTCGTATAAAACAGAATTCCCTGAGTGGGCTTTAAAAGAAAATCGTAAATTCATGGAACTTGCATTGGAAAATGCCAACAAGTGTGGCGAAACACAAACTCAGTTTAATGTTGGGGCAGTTTTAGTTAATAACGGTGAAATATTGGAAACAGGATATTCTAGAGAGTTACCTGGGAATACACATGCAGAACAATGTGCATTAGAAAAGTACTTTAAAAAAGTAGGCAAACGAGAAGTTCCAGAAGGAACTGAGATTTACACTACAATGGAACCTTGTTCTATGAGATTAAGTGGAAATCTTCCTTGTGTGGAAAGAATTTTGCAAACTTCAATCAAAACCTGTTTTGTAGGAATTGTTGAACCTGACATTTTTGTTAAGAATAATACTGGCTATACAAAATTGACAAGGGAAAATGTAGAATATATTCATATACCAGGATATGAAGAACAATGTTTAAAGATTGCTACTAAAGGTCACGATAAAATTGCTAAATCATAAAATTAATTTTATTGAAAGATGAATAAGCTATATACTTATTCTGATTCGTCATTAATAACTACCTGCTTTGTAGCATATACATATGTATCTCGTCTATTAGATGTTGGGTTTCTTATTGGATTATTCATTCTCATCCTTTCCAAATACATCCTGTGATTTGTAGATATAATATCATGTATAGTTCCTTCTTCTGATATATCATTTCCTGCGTTACTTGGGGGTGAGTTAGTCATGGATCGTGGAATCGCAAAACCAGCTGCGATTATTGTGTCCGTAATACCTAGGACAACATTTTTAGCCTTATTTACAGCATTAACAACTACTTGTGAATATTCTCCATATAAATTCCTAGAATTCGTGGGAACAATATTTGAATTTATAGATTGGTGGTCATTAGGAAGCAAATTGTTTTCATTATCAGACGCATTTCTATGAAAATGGTCATTATCATCATTTCTAAATATATCGTAATTATCATAATCATAAACTTCATCCTCATAAAACCTTCTCCCCAAAACTCCTTCTTTCTCCTCTTCTTTCATAATTCCATCAAATTTATTATACCATTCCCATGGAATTACCACACAAATTAAGTATGCAACAATGGAAAATATTTCTGCAAGATCATATAACCAAATATTCGATACATCCGCTATAAAAAATGCAACAGGTGTGTATAGTAATATTAATGTAAGTATTGTGGAGAGCCATATGTTTCTGTTGGCAATAATATATGGGGTTTTTGAAAGTACATGAACTGTAATCAACGAAGCATAACAAGCACTCATTGCAATTTTAAATAGATAAACGAAGGCAGGAAATAATTCATTTAATTCTTCGTCACGAAATCTATGAAATTTGGATATAGCCCATATAATCTGGGTAGTTATTGCAGCAAGTCCACCAACATAGAACACAGCTCTTTTATCTTTTTGCCTCAGAAAAACTCTCATCACTGTTTGGACTTGGTTGAATAATAATAATACCACTGCAACCAAGTCTATTACGTTTAGATAAGTTGAAGTGTTAATAGCATTTAGTAGGTCACTACTGTAGAAGTAGCCTAAATTTTGCTGCGCATTTAGCACAATTACCGACTTGATTATTACTATTAGAAAGTAAACAGATGATATTACAGAGGACACCTTTAGAAGAACAGGAGCTCGAATTGTACAGTTCGTAACGACGAAAACAGTTAAAAACCAAGTTATTACCGCCAGAATCGATATTGAATATATCACTGACACCACGCTGCAAGAAAATGCTCCTAATTGATTCGTGTTTGTGAATTTGGACCAAGAATCTTCTATAATAGGAAGAGGTCTTGCATGCTGATTTAGAAGTCCTACGTTGACTGATAGGACTGGAAATCGTTCGTCAATACAGAATTGCTGATAAAGTACTTCTTCTGCAATAACGGCCCTTGTTCCTTCTAAATGCGAAACTAGTATTCCTGGCGGAAGACTAAGTTGTTCACAGCCACTGTAATATTCATCTTTATCCTCAACATTTCTCCAATACATATACAGTTTGCTATCAATTGTTAGTGTTATATTGTTCTAATCATATTCTCTTATACAGTGCACGACATTATATCTAGGCGACTTGCCGACATTTATCTACATTGAATACTTAAATACTTGGTTGGTAACACATAATATATTGTACTTCGACATAGAATTAGATCTCCGAAGAATGGTATCATCTGCAGATGATATCTCATTAGGGAGGTTGAAAATAGACTCAGGAGTTTCTGAGAATAGACAAAAGGGCCAGCTTTCTGTACCAACACATCAAAGATCCGAATCATCGTATTCGGGTAACTATTCAATCTTAGAAATGTATGGCGATGATTCACCACAGTTAGATAATATTTCCAAACTTGATAGTATAAGTGATTCAATAGATCTGCCAGCAATTCCTAAAGCATCTGAGAGTGTTGAGAATTTTGTACGAGAGCAGTATATCCAAAATACAGAAGATTCCACATTGCATGATATTTTAAAATCTGATTATGATAGATATGGATTTAAGAAGGTGTCTGTGCACCAGAGTATTAGTACCAAAGACTACAATGCTTGGTATGAAGATTATTCTACATACATTTTGCGTCGAAAGAAGAAATGGCTTTTGTTAATGAAGAACAATGGTTTAAATATAGAACATAATAAGATTCCAACTAGATTTCCTCCCAAATCTGATAAGGTAAAAAAGATGACAAGACGGGGAATACCTGCAGAATGGAGAGGAAATGCCTGGTTTTTCTATGCTGGTGGGAATGAAAAATTAAATAAGCATCCAGGTGTCTACGACAGAGTAGTCAAGGACACCTATGGCATTAAAAATAAAGATACTGAAGTGATTGAGAGGGATTTAAACAGAACATTTCCGGATAATATCTATTTTAACGAAAACTTAAAGAGAAATAGTGATACTGGTGATACGGTTCCAGGTGAATCAGTTACGTTGATAAAGTCATTACGTACAGTGCTAGTAGCATTTGCTCATTATCAACCTCAAATAGGGTACTGCCAATCTTTAAACTTCTTAGCTGGTTTACTATTAATATTTATGAATGAAGAAAGAACTTTTTGGATGCTCGTTATTTTGACAGAAAGAATTATCCCAAAGGTACATTCACAGAATCTAGAAGGTGTCCACACAGACCAGGGAGTATTAATGTTATGTATTAAGGAATATATTCCAGAGTTGTGGGATATCATAGGTAAAAATTTTGATGGTGAAACCTTATCAGAGAATAAGATTTTGACTAGACTCCCTCCAGTAACGTTAGTGACTTCATCGTGGTTTATGTCAGTTTTTGTTGGTATTTTTCCTATTGAAACAGTTTTACGAATTTGGGATATATTATGGTATGAAGGCTCGAAAACAATTTTCAGAATATCTTTAACTGTTTGTAAGATGTGTTTAGTAGATCCCGAATTTCAGCTGTCTAAAAGTTCGTCTTCTCAGGCAGAAGTGGAGCAAATTGAGCTTTTCCAATTCATGCAAAATTTCCCCAAAACAATATTAGATCCAAATTTGCTTATAGACAATTGCTTCAAAAAAATTGGTGGTTACGGTTTTGGCTCGCTCTCCCAAGATGAGATTAACAAATGTAGGGATTTTGTATCTAAGCAAAGAGAAAAGATAAAGTCCAGAAAGGGTTCAGCCATATCTACAGAAATTACAGAAGAAGAAAGATTGGCTCTTATTGGTGCAGGTACTTCTTGGGATGAAATGAATGACACTCAATTTCATGACGTGTATGGGTTCCACCGCTCCATAATGAGTGGTATTGTTTGGAATAAAAGCATAGCTATTAAGATGAAGAAAAAGTTTTCCAAGAAAGGTAAATCTTAATCATATTAATAGAGTATATTTGGTTTTGTATATAAATCATAAAAATTCTGTATACACGACTTCTCTCAATAAATAAACTTGAGTTAGTAAGAGGTCTTTAATTTACTTAGTGGCCAGTAATGCAATATCCATATCTAATCTCTAGAACTATTGATCCTATATTTGCCATTGGTATAGGTGCCGCATCCTACTTTCTTCATGAAAAAAGAGCAGGAAGAGAAGATGGCCATCACTTACATGAATTGGTGCTGAAAAGATATCAAGCATGGACATCTAAGTAAGCGGTGTTAGGTTTCTACAGCAAATTAGTCAAAGTGTGCTATATTATTCAATCCAATTTCTATGTATGCTATACAATAAATGTTAAATTAATGTTAAATTAAATGTAATTGCTAACTTATACTCTTCTTAAATTTTAAGATATAACTATCAGCATCAGCTTCATTATTTAAATCTTCTTTTATAAGGGAGTGTATTTTTGACCAAGTGTTCTCAGAGATAGAAGAAATACTTTTGGGATCGTTGGCACCTTGGTCTGGAGTAACTACCGATTCGGATGTAGAAGCTGGGGTTGATGCACTAGCAGCAACCATTGCCATAAATGATATTTCATCATCATTAGACACAGAATCCAAAGGTGAGGTGTCACTACTAACTTTGCCCTTCACTAAAAGCTTTATTGAACCTGGAGTGATACCAGCCTCTTGTAAGATAGGTACACTTTTGATTAATTCTGATTTCAAGCCAAAAATGGTGGTAGAGCTAGATATATTACTGATTTCTGTGTTGAATTTATATGGTGGCTTAATAGACTTTATTTTCACACTAATTGTTCTTTCTTGGCTACCTGCGGCAGACGTTTTAGGTAAAGGAACATTTATCTTTGGTAAAGTAGGACCTAATGAATCTATTTTATAGTAATCAGAGGTTGAATTAAATTCCTCTAACTTTGAATTATTAGATAAACTGATTAATTGGAAGTATGTAGAAACAAATTGCTTTTCAGTTTGAGTAGCAGACATATTGATTATATTCTTGTTTCTCTTGAAGACACATCTGATAGTCGGGATTTTTTAATTTTCCTAAAATATTTGAGGTGTCACTAAGTCCATTAAAGTTAACATTATCCCTAATGAGTTTTTTTAAGGCATTTAAAAAGAATAACAATTACAATCCGTTAAGTCAGGATGATGGTGCACCATTGCCAGCACCAGTAACAAATTCCACCAATTCCAATTCTTTTAAAACAAGACTTCAGAAATTGAATCCATTTAGGAATAGCTCAGTATATTTAGAAGATGATGAGAACTACGTGACTTCTGATCCTGGCTACTTTGAATTGTCAAGATGGGATAGAATGCTAATATTTGGTTTAACTTTTGCAGGATCAATATCGTGTTATTTAATTTGTATCTTTTTGTTTCCCATTTTGGCATTAAAACCAAAAAAGTTTGCATTTCTTTGGTCTTTAGGATCCATATTTTTCTTAGTAAGTTTTGGTGTATTACAAGGATTCAGGAGCTATATGGAGCATTTATTTCTGTCTACAAGGATAATATTTACTATTGTATTCGTGTCAAGCATTATTATGACATTAATAAGTTGTATGTCATTGAAGAGTACACTTTTATCAATCATATTTGCAGTTGTACAGCTTTTAAGTGCTACATGGTATACTGTTAGCTATTTTCCGTTAGGTCGCCAGACATTGAATTTGGCGGGTTCTGTCGCGAGAAGTCAAGTAGATAATTGGCTTTAATATGTATTTACTGACAAATATATAGACTAAAACGAATACAATCTCTATATTCTAAATCGTCTATCTAAGGATACTAATTGAACCTATTTAATTATTTCTTCAAATCTTGGAAAAGCAGCAGATAATCCCTTCTCTACAACTTTCTTTATTGCTACATTTGCATCTAAATCTGAATTGCATGTATTCCATAGTTTTAAGATTTTCTTATCAATTTCTTCATTGGCTTTGTTGTCATGGTTGATAATCTTACTCAAGTTTTTAAGAGATTGTAAAGCTAAAACGTATTTAGCTTTTATTAAATGGATTTCAAATAAAACTTCCCAAGTAAGAATCAAATTTTTGCCTTCCTCACTTAATGGCTTGAATAATTCGAATAAATTATCAATGACCTCTCCATTGGCGTTATTTGTTAAATCTGCCAATAACTTAGCTCCCAAAGGATCATTATCATCTTTTACAGATTCAACTTTTGCTACAAGATCTCCCTTCTTCTTTTGGATTTGACTTTTCACTTTCTTTTGCTTCTTATTATTCTTCTTAGGCTTGTTATCAGGCATCAGAGACTTCTTCTCTAATTGTTGTTCATAAATTTCCATGTAAATCTTATATAAACCATTGAGTACCCTGGTATAAATCGGAGTGGAATGAATCTTATCTTCCCAGATTAATGTTTGAACATAATCTCTTGGAGTACCACGTCTCATACAGTAACTATGGAAATCGTATTGGTCATTAGCGAAAATCTTGAAAATCTTCAAGACTGCTTGAAATCTCTTTAAGGCAAGACCCTTATACAACTCTATATTCTCAACTAATTCTGATTCTATACTTTTATCTTCGTCAGTCAATTCACCCTTTAATATGAGTTCGCCTAATTTATCAGCATACAGATGATATAATCTAGAGTATGCCTCAGCGCTTTCAATTAATACCCAGTTAACTTGCATAAGGTGTAAATCTTTACAACCATTTACAGAGTCTTCATCTAATTTAGTGAATAAAGATATACAATCAATCGCTTGATCAACTTTATTAGCTCTCAAATAATACTTGGTAGCCTTTGAGTTAATGAACCTATCTTGCAAATCTAATTCACGACCCTCATTCATGAGATCAGCTGCCTTTTCAAATTCACCTAAATGTTTTAAAATTCTAGCTTTGATTATGTATAACTCAACTAAGGTTGGAGAATGATCTAATGCTTCATCTATATGCTTGGAAGCTAAATCATAATTTTTTAAATACAAATAATGTTGAGCTAAGAAGTAGTTTGTCCAAACAAGAACAGTAGGGTTAAAATTATTAACTTCTTTTTCAAAAAATTCTGCTACAACTTTTTGAATAACTTCTAATTTAGCCTTACTCTTATATAAGGGTTTGACGTTCACAAAAGTTGCAGGAACACCCCTTTGTAATAATGGCAAAATATACTCCTTAACTTTTACTTCAAACAATGCATGAGAGCCAGGTAAAAATGTTAATGGTAAAAATTTTGGAGGATCAGATTTTGGGTAAAATTTAGCAAGCTTTTCATATAACTTTATTCTTACTTCTAAAGGCTTACTAGTAGATTCTAAAGCCGTCTCCAAAAGATGATAATAAGAAACGTTGTCTGAATTACGTTGTAACAATTGACGGTAAACGATAGATGCCTCTTTTCTACGACCCAATAGTAATAAGTACTTAGCACGGTATTCTAATACAGATAATTTATCTTTAATTTCATCATCATCTTGATTTAAAGTATCCAAAGCCATCTGGAAATCACCTGATTCACCAATAATAGAGTTTTTGTATAAAACACATTCACTTTGTTCATATCTATCAGCATCAGTCAAATAACTCTTAATAGTTTCTTCAATTTTAGTCAATGTGGAAACTGCAGCTTTGTAATCTTTGTTCAAATGATGAGCAACAGCTGTTGCAGTCCAATTGGCTCTATAACCAGGTTGTGATTCTAAGTATGCTTGTCTTGAATCTACCAAGTTTTTATAATCCCTGACCTGGGACTGCAACAGTGACAAATCTCTTAATATTTGCTTGTTTGGAGAACCATTATCGATAGCAGCCTTCATCCATTTAGCTGCATCCGGATAATTTTCCACTGCCTTGTAGTAAATACCTGCTAAGTGATCAACTAAATAATTAGTAGATTCCTTCTTCAAAGCTTTCTCTATGTAAGGTTCTGCTTCCGAGAGGTTTCCAAGATGGTAGTTGATGCATCCTTTGAGTGCCAATGATTCTGAATGGCTGGAGTTTTTCTTCAAATTAGCTTCTACTAATTTCAATGCCTTTTTGTATTGCTTTTGATCATACAATTTTAAAGCTTCACTAAAATTGGCATCCTCCTTGGATACAAATATAGGCTTTCTAACAACCATTACTCGTTTGCCTTTTCGTTCAAGCTGGTTCCAATTTTCAACCAATTTTCGTTGATACTCAATCAATTATCGACTCTGCACGACCTTTTAGATCAAAGTTTGGTTTTGTGTATCATTTCTGTTTTTATCCATTCTTGGGAATTACAAATGATATAGAAAACTAGATAGCAACGATTGACGAAATAAAATTAGCGGAAAAGTAAGTGTTTCCAATATTTACACTAAATTACAGCTACCACCTAATATCATTTTCACATTTTCAAGTTTCTAAGTCCATCATTCTCATTCTCAAAACTTAATATCAAGAGATAATAGATTCCGCTTACTGTTTTAAGTATATAGCTACAATCTTTGCGGTTTTTTTTTTGGTATCCCGGCTAATCGTACTTATAAAGTTTGCACCCATTGAAATTCTTAATTTAATTCAAAAATATTCTTTTTTTTCTTTACCATTAACATGTATTGTATATATAACTATTAAATTGGCCACTATAAGTTGAATTCTCTTCGTCGTAATTCATAGAGAATTGATTTAATGACCAGAAAGAAATGCAACATACTTCCATGCAGGATGTGTTTTTCGGAAGTAAAAATTGATGATTAAGCCGAAATCATAAATTTATGAATTTGAAATAAGATTGTTCCAGAGGCAACGGCTATCAAAATAGAATTGAACTATTGCTTTGTGTTTGACTCTTATATTGTAACAAATTTTGATTAGTTTTATTTACATTGGAGTTTGCTAGATTTGAAAAAGATTTCTAATAATCGGGGAAAAAAGAGAGATAAATGCCGTAACAGAGCAATTTGAAGAAGATGTCCATGGAAGTTAATAATAATATTAATATTAATAATAATAAGCCAGTTGATAGTTATAATAAAAAACGTGCCAGAATAGCATGTAATAGTTGTCGTCAAAAGAAAATTAAATGTGATGGAGAACTGCCTTGTCTGAACTGTGTAAGTAACTCAAATTCTGATTGTAATTATACTGAAAGATTGAGGAGAAGAACAAAAAAAGAGATATTGGAGAGTATTTCTAAGAATGGCGAAGTACCTTCTAAGAACATTAATCATATTTCTAACAGAGTTTCTAGATTGGAAGATTTAATCGTTAGCCTTTCTAATAAAATTGGCCATAAAAGCACGAACAAAAGTATTTCAATTCCATTACACGATAAATCCAATCAATCTGATACGAATGATTTGAATGGAAATTTCAGCCCCTCGGATTTAGATAAGTTTCATTGTCCTGGAATACAGAGCCAGCCTCCTTCAGATTCAAAATTTCTAGAGGAACGCAAGAATAGCCAATTTATCGGCTCACATTGCATTATTAGTATATTTTCAGACAAATCTATGAAATGGATTGAAAATGCTCTTTCTCCATCGGATGCGTACCTAACAAACAGTATTAAGAATCTCCCTCGTATAGTTCATACCAACATGCATAATTTTATTAACGTATGGTTGAATCCTCCTAAATTAACAAAAAATGACTATAGCAACATTTTTGAAAATCCTTTTCCAAATAATCCTGAGTTAGTGTTTGGCTTTATTGAGTCCCAATATAGTATCAGTATGTTAGAGAACATTTGTGAAAAAGAGATAGCACTAGGATTATTTGAAGAATATTATAATCCGAAGGGAAGAAGAAAATTTAAGCCATCTGAATTATTATTAATGAGTATGACCCTTGCATTATGCATTTGTTCTAAAATTGATAAATGTTTGAGTTCAAGAACAAATACACCGGCATCATCTAATTGTACAACAAGTTCTATGGATATGCTATCTCCTGATGACTTGTTAATATTACATACGGACTTATTTAATAAGGCTATTCATTATTATCATTGTGTGTCTTTAGTTCATGAAGGGGTCATCACAATACAGGGCATATTGTTCCTAATATTCTATATTGAAACAAATCATTTATTCACATTCGTTAGCTTTACACTTATATCAGTTGCGATGAGAATTGCCCAATCTTTGGGAATGCATAGAACTGAAGGCTATAGCAAACTTCCAGTTGACGAGTGTGAAAAAAGATTGGCTGTATGGACATGTTGTAACTTTCTTGATATAGAGATCAGTTTCAGGACTGGTAAGCCACCACTTCGAAGTTCATTTGATGTATCACCAGCCTTGGATGAAATGATTAACAGAATATTTACTTCACGTTTGAGCTGTAACAAGAGATTAGGCTTCTTTACTAAAAATAACCTTGCGAAGTACTTTTATTACTTTGAATTACTAGATAGGATTAGGTTTAGGAGCTATACGGAGTTGTTTTCTGCAAGTACAAAGAGCAAGACAACAGATGTTCTAATCAGGACCCTTGATAATCTAAATTACGAAATGTTCAAACTTTCAAGTAGCATAAATTACAAAATAAGACCAATATTACAAAATGACCCTACTTATCATCCATTACCAGATAATTTAGGACTAGAAGAAAGGATGCATATATTGAAAATTCATTTAACATATTTTTCAAATTTGATAATCATTAACAGAGTTCCATCATTACTTAATGATACCAGCTTTTTCAGAAATCCCAACGAGATAACAAAGTATAGAGATTTTACATTGAATGCTGCTAGATCAATTCTTTTGTTGAATTTAGCTTGGAATCGAGACACAACCTCGTTTTCATTTTATTTGTATTCGTTATTCCATTCATTCACTGGTTATATGGCTTTGTCTGCATTTTGTATTAATCACCCAGAACTTCCTAATACTTACAATGATATTCAATTACTAAAATTATTTTCGATTAGCGTATATGAATGTCATCTGAAGTGGACCCTGAAAGAATCTGTACGTAAGCATTTTCAAGGTTTGATTTTGGTGAGCTTTATCTTAAGGATATTACTACTATTTTCAGTAAAAGCATATGAATTTAAAATGGGAATTCTGATAATGGAAACTGATCTCTCCTTAAAGTCTCATATTGATAGCTTAGTAAGAGAATGTCTGGACATTTATTACGATCCAAACAGTTTCAAGGTCCCAGGACAAACTGAGAAGTATGATATGGAATTGAAACCTAATATTGCTTCAGATCCTGATTTGAGGACAAACGGAGCACCTCCCACCAAATCCAGAATGCAAGTACCTGATAATAGTAGAGGTCTGGAGAGTAAGTCTCCGATGCCAGTTTCCAATTTATTGAATCCCAACGTTCCTACGCCTTCATCTACACCAAACCTATATAATGAAATGCTCTATGACAATAATCCTGATTTAGGATATTCAGTATTTTCACAAATGACTAACTTTCCTAACTTTTTTTTTGATAATAATTTAGGTATATAGATTCAATTTAACATAATTTGTGATATCCACTACTCTATTGAATTAAAATTGGTGCGATGGCAAAATCTCATTTCGTTTTATACTAGTTATCGATTCTCAGAGATCTTGTATCAATGGAAATCTTGTGGGCTTACTGAAATCGGTATTGATATAATACATAGTATATAATAAATTATTTGTTGGTTTCAAGTTTTTTTCTTGTCAAAATTATATAATAAATGAATAAAGAAAAGGGACTAAAACGAAATAGAGTTTCTAAAGCATGTGTCCGATGCAGATCGAAAAAGATAAAGTGTGATGGGGAAATACCCTGTGGTAACTGTAAGTTAGGTAGTAGGGAATGTGAGTATCCCTCAAATCAAGAGAGAAAACCTAGGATGTCTAAACCGCATACACAGAAAAAGAATGAAAGCATGAAAGATTTAGAATCTAGGCTAATTCGACTAGAATCGCTAATTACTACCCTTGTAACTAAAGTTAATAGCGATGCGTCAAATTCCCCAGAAATATCAATTAATGAAAGTTTAGCAGATGAATCTTATTCTAGTCCTATTTCTCAACAGGAGGAAGTTATTGAGGACAATAATTTATCATCAAAGCTGACTCAAACGGTAGATTGTTCTGAACAATACTTCGGGATTCATGCCACATTTAATATTTTTTCGGAGGAGAGTACAAAATTTATTAAAGAAAAGCTTCAGCCTCAAGATCATAATGTATGTTTACCACTTGAAAATTTCCCTTCAATATGTGATATGCTTTTGAATCATTTAACGTCAATATTTACGGAACCTATTTTTTCTGACTCTGAATTCAAACTTAGCCAGATTCCCTTTTCTGGGGAGTTTCCTGAAAATAAAGCAGTTACTCTTTATCTTTTACAGTATTTAAAGAAAATTTCTCTACTCAATTTTATTTGTGAGTTAGAGTTGATTAAAGGCTGGTTTGACATGTACTATAGTGGCTCTAAGAGAAAATTTTTAAGAAGCAGTGAGTTATTAATAATGAATATTTCAATAACTATAGCTTTGGCAATGTACAGTTTTGATAGACATCGTGGCCTAGATGATATAATCTCTTCCAGTCTGTTTACCAGACAAGGTCAGGAAATTCTCAGCCAAGTTAACATTAAAGACTTATATGGGATGCAAATGTATATGCTAAGAAATGCTGTGTCGTATTATCATAGGGTATCTGTCATAAGTGCCGGTATCCGAACCATTCAAGCTATCTTATTCCTTATTATATACATTGAAACATATACCTTAGATTGTCATATTGCCAATTTCTTGATTGCAGTTGCAATTCGTTTTGCTCAAGAGATAGGTCTTCATCGATTTGAATCATTTAAGGATTTATCAAGAGAGGAAGGAGTTTTTAGAAGAAGAATATGGTGGGTATGCCAATCATTTGATATTGAAATGTGTTATAGAGCTGGTAAACCACCTATTGTTAATACTGATGACGTTTCAACTTTAACAGATAAAGATGAGATTGCTTTTACGTTTGAAAACTATCAAAATAACTCAGTAGGTAATAGATTCTTAAATTATGTTCAATCTCTGTCGTTCCCACCATTTTATTCGACATTTAATTTGAAGCTAAGCCAAATCAGAGCAAGATCTTATAATGAGCTTTTCAGTGCCTCAGTACAGCATACACCATTTGAATATCTTATTGCTTCACTACAATCATTAAACAATGAGATGTTCTCGCTTGCAGAGCTGATGGACACAACCATCCGGCCAGTATTTTTTAATGATCCTAGTTTCAAAGATTTATCTGGTAAGGAAGATATTGTAGATTTCCAATTAGTATATTTCACACATTTGATGGTTATTAATAAGCATCCATTTAAAGTGAGATGCTCAAGCTATGATGAGAATTCAAGCGAGCTTGCTGCTTTTAGAAATATTATTTTAAACAGTGCTCGTACAATATTACACATAGTAAATGGGTTAGACAGACCAAATTTAGAGCCATCATGGGTTAGTTGGATTATGTTTTTCCCTTTTTCTGCTTTCCTAAACTTATTAGGTAATATAATTTTCAGACCTAATGCACCTGAAAGCTTCGATGATGCGGAGTTGCTTTTTGAAACATCTTTGAAATTTTTCTCCTACAATTGTAAATATTTTTCAACCATTACATTGGATACTATATTGACTTCTGGGAGTCAAAGGGAATTAATTTGTGATATACTGAGCAGAGTTTTGTTAAAGATTCTCGTTAAAATTGTTGAAACAAGTACTAATATTGATTTACTAGCAAATAACCAAAAGGTAAAGGACCATTTAGACAATTATGCTAATATATATCCCGAATTTTTAATGAAGAAGAATTCCTACCCTTTCAGACGTATCTCTCATAGGTTTGGTGTTTCTGATTTGAAAAGTTCACACGAAAGTTTCTCGGGTTCTTCTGGAAGTTTATCTGGAGACCGTACACCAGGAGGCCTACCGGGCCTTCCTTTGAAAGACTCAAACAACAAATATTTGCTTACTTCTGATATAAATCAAAGGAATATGATGCGCTCTCCATCGTTTGATCGTTTTTACAGCTCAGTTGACTCTCCAAATAATTTAGACAATATGGTCGATAGCATTTTTCCGGATTACTCACAAAATTTGTCAGGAATAAATTTTACGAGTTTGCCTAACTTTTTTTATGACAACAATCTAGGTACTTAAATTATTTAAACGTTTATAAAATATGACTTACATTAGAATTTATATAATATGATTACATGATATTCAATTTGATCATCTAGTTCTGATAACACCCGCAGCAATAAGCATATTAATCTTCTTACTGACTTCAGGGATTCTCATATGATCTTGTAAAGCGGCTGGATTTTCTCTAGCTTGGCCCAAAATACCTTGCATAACTGGATCTTGTAAAATCTTAACAATTTCTGGGTCTCTAGAGACTCTTTCCATAGTTTGCTCAGGGGTTTCTCCTTCAATCGCTTGGAAACGTTGAGATACTGCTTTAGAATATAATTGATCAATTTCAGAAATGTACTTACCTTCACCAGCTGAATCCTTTTCACGGGCTACTTGTAAAGTATCCATGACTTGAGAGTATTCTTTCATGGCAAGTTGGGCGTTAGCTTTCCTTATTTAAGCTCTTATGAAAGATGGATCTTTTTCGATAGCTTTATTGCAATCTTGAACAGCATCTGGGAAAGACATTAACTTTGCTAAAGCAGCAGCTCTGTTAGAATAACCTCTAGCATCCTCAGGTGCTCTCTTGATCATTTCAGAGTAAGCTTTGACAGCATTTGGCCAGTCTCCCTTTGTGAAGTATTCCTTACCTTCTAATCTGGCTCCTTCAGCCTTTTCAGGGTCAATCAAACTTAAAGCTTCCTGAACTTTTATTTCCTTTTGAGTTGCTCTTAATTTATTTAAAATGTCTGGTGTTCTATGCTCAGTTAAAGATTTATCAAAGTATTTAGCCGCGTTCTGTAAATCATTTTTCTTGAAGTATGAGTTACCAATTCTAGCAAATGACTTAGCAATGACTTTATAGTCGGCTCTCATTTCTCTACCCTTTTCAATTGCATCTTCACAAACTTTGATAGCTTGATCGTAGTCACCTTTTTCAAATTCAGCAGCTGCTCTGTTATTTAAGTAAGTTATATCATTATGTAATTCCCAGGCTTCGTTATATTTCTCTATAGCTTCATCAAACTTTCTTTGCTTATATAACTTATTTCCTTCGGCCTTCACACTTTCTGCTTGCTCCTTTGAGTTTTCTTCAGGCTCAGCATCATCCATTTCAACATCCTCTTTTTCAGTAGTACTTGATTCTTGATTCTTTTCGGTAGGCTCTTCCTTCTTTGTAGCTGGTTCTTCCTTTTCTTTGGAGGATGATTGTGAAGGAGATGGGTTGGCAAAATTAGTATCAGGAAGATCCATATCAATTCCCATTAAAGCAGCCATAACAGTCATCATTCTTGGATCAGATAATAATTGGCCAACATTTCCCTTAGGGTTTGATTGCATGTTCATAACTTTTTGAACTAATTCTGGGTCTTTCATCAACTCGCTTGTCTTTGGATTATTCTTCAATTTAGTAATCAAACCAGGATCGGAGAACATTTGTCCCAACCCTAAGTCAGGTTGTTGGTTTCTTTGACTGATTGCATTTTGAACACTGCTTAAGCCTTCCTTAGCCATAGCATTATTAGCATCCAATTCCAATGCTTTCTTATAGCTTTCTTCGGCATTTTCAAGGTTGCCTAAACCAAAATGGGCAGCACCTACACGATTGTAACCTTTAGCCCACGAGCTGTTTATCTTGACACATTCTTCTGCATCTTCTAAAGCCTTAGTGAAGTTTTTCAATGAGGCGAATGAAGCAGAACGGTTTGAATATAAAACATGATTTGGTTCTGTGGATGCCTCAATTGCCTTGGTGAATGCTTCAATAGCTTTACCAAATTCCTTAGAAGCAAAATACTTATTTCCTTCAGCCTTAAATTCGTCAGCGGACATTGTTTTACTTTTTGTACGGTGTATGAATTCAAATGAGTATAAATCTGAATTATAAGTTATATTAATACATTTTTTGAGGAGCGAGCGATTTTAGTCGCACCTTTTTCTGGAACATTCTGCGAGTGCCATGGAATGAATGACAAAAATTAGCAAGTTTATTATCATGGTACACCACTGTAACTCTACATTAACTTAGTCATTAAAACGAAATTTCGATTATTTATATCATAAATTAAATAGATTATAGAACGTAAGATACGATACACCTATGTGTAAAATTTAAAAGTAGCAAGAAATGAAACCAAGTCGAGACAGCACCAAGAATAGCATACTCGTTAATTATTATGCATTGAGCTCTCTATTACTTCATCCACAAGTTCTAATGGATATGCAGGACCAAAGCCATGACATCTTTCATTCCCCTTAAGTTTATTCATTATTTCAATCACATCAAACGATTGGCTGTCAAGGTTTCTTTCTTCTGCTTTAATCTGTAAGTAATCCCAAACTGCACCAACTGCTAAAATCTTTTTACCGGGATTTTCTGGCGTCTCGTACACAGTATTTACCAAAGATGAATCAATTTGATGTTGAGTGTCATCAATAAGTCCTTTGATAAATTGATTTTGGTCCTTTGGAAATATGAATCCATTATTTTTAACTTCAGGTTGCTCTGAATTTCGTATATTGAACTCACTCTTTGACTTTAAAATTTCGTTTTCTGTGGTAATAGTAATATTTTGCTTCTTAATTAATTCTAACTCTTCCATGAGTTTTTGTCTTTCTTCCTCACTCTTAAGTAGCTTCGCTTCAAGCTCTTTTAATTTCGTCTCCTTCCTTTCTCTGAATGCTCGTTGGGCAGCCCTATTTTGTGCCTTTCTCTTTAATTGTAACTCTTCTTCAGTCAACTCAGAATCATCTTTTGATATTAATATAGCATCCTGCTCATCCAACAATTGTCTCTTGGTTTTTGGTTTAAACGAAGCAAGTTTCTCCTGTTCGTGTGCAGCTATAGAAGAAGAGGTATCAGGGGACCTTTTCGAATTATCTGTGTGGATGTTATTAAGGGTGCTCTTAACAGTTGATGGGGATGAGGAATTACTAATGGAATTGCAAGAAAACATAAGATTACCAAATTGAAAATTAGGTTCATTAGGTGTAAATATCTCTTCCATATTATTCATCTCATGATCATCATTACCAGTGGTCTTCAGACTATTTTGATACATCACTCGATTAGCATTATTAAACATATTCATGTTCTCTTGATTTAATTCCATAGATGGAACGAAGTTCAGACTATCATCCCAACCTATGTTAGGACAAGAGCGGTTTTCACTGCTGTATGCCATTCTTATCTGATTGTTGATATGAGCAATATTTGTCTACTTATTTTTTAATGCGTACTTTCATACTCACTGCGAAAATCACAGTCACAGATTACGCATCATTTTACATGATAATGGCTTGAAAATAAATTGCGTTATAAATGAAATTGCTTCATAGAAAATATAGTTAGAGCTGCTTATATAATATTGAATGAAGATTTTGATATAAACATTTCATACAATTGAAAGCACTTTGAGCAGTACGAAAACCCTGTTTCCTTAAGTTTCCTCCAATCTTCTCAATAAGTAGTCAACCTCAACTTTAATAGTTAATGGGATAATCCATTTTTGGTATAAATTCACAATAACTTCTTGTTTTATCTTACATTTAATAGATGTATTAGTACTGTAAATTTTCGCTTTCATAGCTAATCTTTCTAAAATTTCAGCCTCAACTGCTTTATTCGTAAGGAATGCTTCAATATCAGAACGATCATTAGCCTTGATGAGTTTGATATATTCTTCTTTATCTTCCTGAAATTTTGCCTCTGCTACAAATTTACCAAAGTGAATTCTTCTAGAAATAGCCTGAAGGCAGTTAATATCACATACAGAAACTGAACCCATATTCTCTTGCTGTTCGCCTATTCCACAGCTTACTTGATGAACAATTTCCTCTACATAAAAGTTTAAAATTTCATCATTAACATTAATTTCATTTGAGTAGCCAGCTAAAATTCTTGGATAGTTCAATGGATGAATGATGGGTCCTAATAAGTTATCTGGGAAAAATGGTATTTCATCTGGGGCATCAAATCTCCTTATTTGAGAATGACTTTTTTCTAATTGTAATAAGGACCACTCCAAGAAAGATCCTTCAAACCCCGAGAGAGGGAATTTTCCTCGATCATATACTGACGGTGATGAATAGTATTGAGATCTTTCTAGTAATGAGAAGAGAATAGTATCCTCCATTCTAATTATTGTATCACGAACATTTTTTAAATCAACTACGGTCTCTTGTCTCATAATACCCATAGCCTCTTAATAGCACGCTTCTTTTCGGATTAATCTACTGGTTTATTAATCTTATTTATTAATATTCCTTTTAAATGAGTTAAAAAATAATGTGACTCATCAGGCGAAGTAAATTACTTTAAACTCTTGTAACTAAAGATCAATTAAAATTGAAACTGATACTTTAATGAATATTTTTCCACTTTTACTCATTCATTGTTATCGAATCAAGAGTGACCATTCACGCTGTAAAACAAATGTTACTCATTTTTAGTATCATTAAAATCGACAAGTATCATGCAGCTTCTAAAGGGAAACCGAATAATACTAGCAAAAGAGAATTACCTTAAGTTGCAAGAAGTATATATATGTAGAAACTAACCACCATTATTCTGTCCTAAGATTGTGAATTGGAGTACCACCCGCACATTTTATTGTTGGTATAGAGTATATTATAGGACAGTATATAATTTCTGTACTATATTGGAGAAGACGTTCTAAAAAAATTTTTGGTTAAAAAAGTGTAGAATATATAATATCTAATAGCTAAGCTTGTGGAGGGATTGATATATTAAACCTGATGCTTAAAATTCAATTCGATAATTAAACTCAAAATATATCTTAGACTTTCAATTCATAAATTTATATACTTTTCTTCACATTGATATTGTCTGATTATCTGATTAGTTTGGTCAATTTTCTAAATGTAAAATAACTCAGTTAATATATATATCAGGGCTTCACTAACATACTCAGTTTAATCTGTTCTACGATTTTAGATCAAATCCATAGTGACACAAAAACCAGTATTTATTAACGATTTGATTATTGGACTATTGAGTTAAGAAGTTAAAAAATATTATTCATTGCGGTAATAATTATCATATATTCATAGATTAAACATATAGACATCAGCTTTACAATTCAAGAACACAAAAAATGATTAATTGAACTACCTTGTAGACGTAGTATAATAGAGCGCTAACCTGATATTTTAAGCACCATTTGATAAGAGCTAACAGTTAAAATGAAATAGGGAGTTTTATATGGCAAAAAATATAGTTTATCACACAGGGCAATATGAGAATGGAGTATATGATTATTACTACATGATTATTACTATACGAATAATTCTCAAGTTTTATTTTCTAACAATAGAAATTTCACGAAATAAGTACAAAATCTTTGACTATAAAGGTCGCTTAACAAATTTTATAGTTTTATATAAGGCTATATAGCATTAATCTTGACAGTGATAGAAAAGCATATATTTGTATATATCGGGCTTAATAAGATGCCATAACAATTTGAGTCTAAATGGATTTGAATTTAAAGCCGACTATTTATGTGAGACACGAAAGGTGATAATTTTTAATATTTGTTAGTTTCAGAATTTACTCTGAATGTTAGACATCCTTTCATACTCTACGGAAACGACCCTATATACATGCTATTATGGGACCTTACATTTTGGGTATCGCTCGGTATCTTCGTGGGGCTCAAAATAATCTCATTACCGATCCTAAGCGAGAATATGCGAACACCAAATAGTTTTATTGGATGTTTTCAATTAAAGGAATTTAAAATAAAAGCACGCCAAAGCTGTTGTTACACACATATTGTGATGTGTCAATATGCATAATAATCGTTATCATCTTCTAGGTTTATATTAGTTCGTTTAGAAGGGGTTTTTTTATCTAATGACTTGTGGGGTGCATTTTCTTCATCTAGGTTTCATTTGACGTAGTACAATCAAAGTCATGAATACTTGCGCATAAGCTATCAGTGAAATATTAAAGTATTCACAGTGATAGATATACTTACTTCACTATTGTATATACATTACATATATATTATATTATATGCTCTGAGTTTCTTCTCCTCAGTTAATGGTTAAGGGTAGCACAAAATTTACCGCTAAGCAAACACTTCACAAAGTTCCCAATGCTAAAAAAAAAGTACAAAGCCACAGAGAAAATGATTATAACATATCATATAATTTTATATTATGCTTCTCATATTAGCCTCCCTATATATTTATAGGAAACAACTTTATCATTACCCTCTCCTCGGGATGACTTTCATCTAAAGAGTTTGATGCAAAATACTTCACTAAATTCCCCTCATAAATGGACTTTTGCCTGCACATATGCTCATTGAGAGCAACTTCTAAAATGCAATTGGCCAACCTTTGTGTAAAATTAAAGGAAGCTGTTGCTCATTTCAGAAAATGCCCATCGTCGCAGCCAAAAAATACTCTCTTAACAGGATAGTCCCAGAATTTGTATATACTGCAACGCCGTATAGAATGCTTAGGCATAATGGAAACTTTTTCATGACTAATTAAGTAAATTCAATGCTATATTTCTTTATTCTCAGTATAGTATACAAATAGGCTGGTGATTACTGGATAAAATATCGCTAGTTCTAAGTAAAAGAGTTTTTATCCTGAGATTATATTTATTAAAATACTATGTCAGGTAAACCTCTTCAAAAAGAAGTCTCCAAAAATGATTCAGATCTTTACTACCAAACAGAGGTTCAATCGCTGAGCAACTGGCAAAACTTTAAAGACTCATTCAAGCCACAAGAAAGGCTTGCTGGAGATGAAGAAGGTAACAGTAATACCAAACTTAAAAGGTCGTTGAAGAATAGACATTTGCAAATGATCGCTATTGGAGGTTCCGTTGGTACCGGTTTATTAATTGGGCTGGGTTCGTGTTTGCATGAGGGAGGCCCAGCCGCTCTCTTAATTGCCTGGGGTATCGTTGGAACTATGGTCTTCTGTACAGTTCACGCTTTAGGAGAACTTTGTATTGAGTACCCTGTTAATGGTGCATTTTCTAGTTATGCTACCAGATTTGTTGATCCATCGTGGGGTTTTGCTGTTGGTTGGAATTACGGTATAATGTGGTTGATAGTTTTACCTGTCGAACTTGTAGCTGCTGCCATGTCTATTCAATATTGGAATCTGAGTATCAACCCAGTTGCATGGGTTTCGATATTCTACATCCTAATTATTGTAATTAATTTATTTGGGGTTAAGATTTACGGAGAAGCAGAATTCTGGTTGGCCATCGTCAAAGTTATCGCCATTGTTGGTTTTATTATACTAGGTGTCGTATTGGTATGTGGTGGTGGTCCAACGCATGAGTTTGTTGGCAACAAATACTGGGTTAATCCAGGACCATTTGCTAGTGGATTTAAAGGTGTCGTCAAGGTTTTTGTGACAGCATCTTATAGTCTTGCTGGTAGTGAAATGGTAGGTTTAGCTTCAGCTGAAACTGCTAATCCTAGAAAAATTCTTCCAAAGGCAGTCAAGCAAGTATTCTGGAGAATCTTCTTTTTCTACTTTTTATCACTCACTTTTATTGGTTTATTGGTTCCATATACCTCTGCAGATTTGTTGGGAGCATCATCATCTGCTTCGGCTTCACCTTTTGTCATTGCAATTAAAAATGGTGGAATTAATGCATTGCCTTCCATTTTCAATGCTGTCATTTTGATTTCTGTAACTTCTGTTGGGAATTCTGCTGTTTACGGATGTTCTCGTACCATTCAAAGTTTAGGAATGCAAGGCTTGGGTCCTAAATTCTTAGGTTACGTTGATAGAAAAGGTAGACCATTAGGAGGTCTTGCCTGTTCAGCTATCTTTGGACTTTTATGTTTCTTAAGTGCGTATCATAACGAAGGTGTTATTTTTGGATGGTTGTTAAGTGTTGCTGGTTTAGCATCCATTTTCCTGTGGATGAGTATCAACATCTGTCACTTACGATACAGAATGGCTTTGAAAAAGCAAGGTAGATCAATTGATGACCTCAGCTACAAATCAGTCACTGGAATCTATGGCTCAGTGTATGCAATACTTTTATTAATATTGGTTTTAATCGGTCAATTTTGGGTAGCATTATTTCCAGGTGCTACAGCAAATGCCAATAACTTCTTTCAAAATTACTTAGGTGTTGTTGTAGTGTTTGTTTTTTACATTTGTCACAAGCTTTATACCAGGAATTGGAGAATATGGATACCATTAGATGAAATTGATTTAGAAACTGGAAAACGTAATACAGACTTGGAATTGCTTAAATTTGAGATTCATGAGGAACAAGAAAGCTCCAAGTATAAGCCACTCTACTTAAGATTATGGAATTTCTGGTGCTAATAATTTATGACTTACGCTACATGTAGATATATGAACTTTTAATATACATATTATTAATCTATTTTTTATGTACATATTGAAGATTATGCAAGATGTTTAAAATGTTAGATGTTTAAAATGTAACCAAACTTAATTGCTAGCCACAGGAGTTGTTCCTAAGCTCTTAGGCCTTTTAGTACTCTCAGCCTTAGCGGTAGATCTTTTCCTCTTAGATGCCCTAATGGGTCTAACTTCACCTTCAATATACACATCATTTGGTAGTTCATATAGTCTGACGTGTTTTATTTGAATGCTATGTACATTTTCATCAAAAGTTGGGTAACCTTTGCATATATTGAAGAATTCTGAACAAGGATACTGAATATCCAATTTCTTTTCTCTATCTTTTGGCAAATCTACCTTTAACCCAATAAATAATTTAGTTAAGTGAACTTCAGAATGAGTATCCATGTTCTTATCTTCCCCAGCATCTTTAAATGATGGGATATCTTTTGTAATTTCTTCTCCTTTGAGAGTACCATAGTTATCAATCACCTCTTGAACTTTTGATTTTTCACAATAGTAGTCATTCTCAAACGTCTTAACATATGGGTGAGCAATTTCAATTCCATCAGTAACTTCTAACTTTTGAACTAGAAGTCTGAGCTTACTTTCAACCATACCGCTCCATTTAAGATGCTCTTCTGCGTCACCTTTGCTTCCTGCCACTATACACAAATAAAATTTATACTTGAAGAAAAAGTTATGTCTTTCTAATAGAGCCGACCATGTTTTCTTTCCTATGCTAATTTGATTCATAATATC
The DNA here is from genome assembly GCA_030462985.1 of Schwanniomyces sp. yHRVM31. NCBI lineage: Eukaryota > Fungi > Ascomycota > Pichiomycetes > Serinales > Debaryomycetaceae > Schwanniomyces > Schwanniomyces sp. yHRVM31. The sequence continues at coordinate 32,899 of JAKVQU010000102.1, forward strand.
TACTCCTCGTTTGAATTCTTCTAAAATAACCTTTTGGGTAGAACTAGTAATGTTATGGGTAGCACACATCGATGGGTATGCGGGCGTGATAACTGGCATTCTATGTTGACGATCATGAGGATAAAGTCTAGGGTTCCATACTCTTACTTGTAATGGACCATCTTCAATCTGTTTAAGCAATACGGGCTGGGGCCAAGACCATTGTGAATATATATGGAAAAACTTTTCGATAATAACTGCACTGACAGCATTAGGGTACAATTGGCAAATTCTCGCTACAAGCATGGCCCAAGCAACACCACCAGGAAACCCAAATACATTAGCATAAACTGCTCTTTGCTGTGCCCACATTTTGATACATCTTAACGCGTGTTTGAAAACTGTTGGCTTAGGAACCAACATCATTATTTCATCTGTTACACGGGTACCGTTCAATGCTCTTAAATCTTTCTCGTCGATATTTCTTAAAAGACTTTTGTCGTCCAACGTGAGATCTCTAGGAACCTTCGGAATGTCCAAACGGGCAAAATTCAAATCTATCGAGATGCCAGCGAACTCTAACTTTATGATAGGAACAAAAGCATCTGGAACTGGGGCAATCTCCTCCAATTCTGGGCGTTCTCTAAGAAGTTCTGCAAAAACTTCAAAAAAATCATTTCTGTTAACGTGTTTAGGTACAACCACAAGAGTATCTATATCTGATCCTGGTCCATATACTCCTAATCTATATGATCCATAAGTGAAAATTTTCCCACCTGCATCTCTAGCCATTCCTTCACTCATATTTTTACTTAACGATACTTTGTATACAAAGTCTTCTGTAAGTTTTTGCAATGTATTCAACACCTCTACCCGCTTCTTAGTTGCTGCCTCGCTTTCAAACGACCCCTTAGCCTTCAATTCCTTGATCAATGCATCATTCAAACTGTTCTCCTTCGGTGTGGGATTTGCTACAGAAATCGGTGGCGTAACCCCGTATGTCTGATAACTCATCTTAATAAATATCCTGTTCTATCTACAACTATTGACGCCTCTTATAAATTGAGTTCTTTTAGTCGCTATTCCTAAAAAAAAAAGTCTGGGCTTACCCGCACATACTCCTAGCGGTTGTTTATAAAGATACTGTTCCAGCAAGTGAGGTTACAAGTAGCGAATTGATTACTTCGATCAATATCGGGAATACCACGTAGACATTATTGCAATAGCATTGGTGCACTCATTTACACATAATTACAGTGATATTAATTACAGTAACTATCACAAGCTATTCATAACGTGAAACAGGGGAAGGTTCGCACTCGTGATATATAAACCATAATAAGTGGAATAAATATAGACGTATACATTAGCAAATAAGCGTTTAGTTGGAAACTTACAGACAATGGGATTGACTTCGAGACTTGAGAAATTAAAGTTAAAGACCACTTCCTCTTCAGAAGATGTTGGGGGCCTGGGAGGTGACAAAACACCTCCGGAACTGGGTAGAGACACTGACGATATAGATGAAATAGATAACGATGGACAATCGATCCTTATGGGTATTATTGCGCAACTTAGACCAGGTATGGATTTAACAAGGATTACATTACCCACATTCATTTTGGAAAAGAAGTCTATGTTGGAAAGAATCACCAATTTTTTCCAGATTCCTGGTATATTGCTCGAAGCAAACGCCACTGATGATGAATTGCAAAGATTCTTATTAATTGTAAAGTGGTACTTGGCAAGTTGGCACATTGCTCCTAAAGCTGTGAAAAAACCTTTGAACCCTGTCTTGGGGGAAGTTTTCAATTGTTATTGGGACGATTTGGACGGAGACAATAAGGCGTACTATTTATCAGAACAAACTAGCCATCATCCACCTAAATCGTCTTATTTCTATGTTGTTCCGGATAAAAAGATCAAAGTCGACGGTATTGTCATTCCTAGATCCAAATTCTTGGGTAATTCTTCTGCTGCTTTGATGGAAGGATTGGCACATGTGACCTTAGGTGACAGAGATAACGAATGTTATACTGTGACCCAACCAAATGTATATTGTAGAGGTATTCTTTTTGGAAAGTTAAGATATGAACTTGGAGATCATATGTACATTAAGTGTGCGAAGACAGGGTATGAAGCAGATATTGAGTTCAAAACTAAGGGATTTATTGGTGGTACCTATGATGCCATAGAAGGGTTTGTTAAGAAAACAAGCACTGGTGAAATACTCTATACTATTGGTGGTAAATGGAATGAGGTGATGGATATTAAAAATAATGCAACTGGCAAGAAAGAGGTGTTCTATGATACCTCCAAGGCTATACATCACAAACCAAAAGTCAGACCTTTAGAAGAACAATTGGACTATGAATCTAGAAAGTTATGGGCACCTACTATTGAAGGTCTTAGATTAAGAGATCATGAGTTATCAACCAGAGAGAAGAGTAAAGTGGAGGAAGAACAACGTGCACTTGCTAAGAAGAGACTTGAAGATGGTGTTGATTTCCATCCTAAACTATTCAGACCAGTTCAACCAGATGAGAAATCTATTGAAGATTTGGAATATATCATCTACAAGAAGTTTGACTTAGAAGACTCTCCAGAAACATTGACAAAAAACGTTGAAGATATTATGCCAATTTTGCCTGGCCAAAAGGTGCATGAGAAGTTTAACATTCCTGCTTACAAGAAGCATGATGAATCTGTAGAGTAGCTTCCGTTATTATTTATAAGTTAACTAATAGTTTATTTTTTAATTAATTTTAGTATATTGTTTTATCAGAATATATAAGCCCATTTTAGCCATTGTTACAGACCCTTTTAAAATTTGCCAGCTAATTATTCAATCCGGCATATAGTTTGCGAACTCTGGTGGATCAATTATTTGTCACTAATATTAGCATATAGAATCTTCTTATATATATATGAATGATATACTGAAACACTATGGTGGATCTTGACTATGGAACTCTATTGGCAGATATTAAGTCTTCCCAATTTGATTCATTTCGATGTGTTAGTCAATTAAGTAAATATTGTGATAATTTGGGTGTCCACCATGCATTGGTCAAGAAACTTTATAAGTACAGTTATGATGAGCTTGAATTCATGATTCCACAGCTTATACAAATATTAGTTTCATTTGAAACTGATTCAATGGCCCTAGAAGAATTTATTCTTGATTATTCTGCAAAGTATCCACATTTTAGCTTAATTGTTTTTTGGAACTTACAAGCCTATGTGTTCGAATTGAGAAACGACCCTAATTCATATGCCTTTGAAACGGTCAGGAAATTTATAAATAAACTTCAGAATTTGCTCTTCAATTCAGATATACCAATTATAAAACAGCAAGAATTTAGAGAAAATTTACATCCAGCTATAGTATTATGTGGTGTATTTGCGTCATCAATTGGCTTGCCGGCAATCAATGAATATGCTGCACCATTGATAAAGTCCCAAGCTAAGCAAGAGAAATCTTTTGTTTTCAAGTTGGCGAATTTTCAAAAGACATTAACGAAGAACTTGACTATGAAAAATCAAAGATTGTCTACAGAAGTTACAACATCTTCACATTCTGATGATGAGAATCACGTTGCACAATCATTTACTGGAAAGACTACAAAACAGCTTCAAAGAGCATCTTCTCTCAATTTACCTCCTGGTAGAAGATCTGCGCTGTCGTTTTTATCAGATGATTCCGAAGCTTATACCACTGATGACGATGTAGATGCGGACAATAGAAAGAGAAGTATATCTATCGAGTTAAAGCGTAGTATAACGAAGACGTACACTGAAGTGGAAGAGAATTTGCGGATAAATACTATTATAAAGTCTAAGAAGAGCCAAAAATCATTAGAGCAATTTTCACGTAAAGTTCCTGAAACCAACAATTTACCATTTAACTCACATTCAATGCCTGACCTTTCTCGACTGGATTCTCCAACGTCCAGGCCCTCATTGCACTTAACTGAATCTGAATCTTATTTAGAGAACTATTCAAGTCTGATTCACAGAAACTTCTCAGAGAGGATTCCAAACAGCCGAAATACAAGTCATTCATATAATAAGTTATTAAAGACGTTAAAAGTAAATTATGCAAAAAAAGAAACGGAATTTATCATATCCTTACAGAATATCTCCTTGAGACTTTCACAGGTACCTAGGGAAGCGCGTCTATCTGCTTTGAGAGCGGAATTATCCATATTAAATGAATCATTATTACCATCCGAAATTGACATTCCCCAACTATTACCTATAACAAGTAACAAAAATAAAAAATATCACAAAATACTTAAGTTAAATATAAATGAAGCATGTGTTCTTAATTCAGCTGAAAGAGTACCATTTTTATTATTGATTGAATATTTAAGCGATGAAATTGATTTCAATCCATTCAGTGAATACAATCAAAAGATCATAAATAATCAGAAAGTTTCTCACGAAGTTTCTGCAGAAATGGCCAATGAAGGCGAGACTTCTGAATTAGATATTAAGTCCCCTGAGAGCATTAGAACAAGCTCTGATAATATGGATGAGGTATCTGTTACCGGCAATCACGTAGAAGCTGATTTGAGTGATATAGCTATGTTGTCACAGAAAAGTTCTTCCCATGATTTAGAAAAACTTAAAAACAATGATACGACTGATAGACTTGTTAGCAAGCTAACATTAGATGAAAGTAAGATCAAGAAGGCATCGCCAATTCCAAATACCTCTCCTGATATTCCAACTAAAGTTCTTGCAGATCAAATGAGAATTGCTTCTGTAATGTTACAGCAGCTTCAAACTTCAGGTAAGTCAAGTACTGAACAGTCTGCCTCAATTAGGAACAGAATTGTTGATTCTATGATTGCTTTACAAGATCAGTTTGATTCTATTGATTATGAAAAATTAAATCAATTGACTGGTGATCGAGAAGATGCTGGTGAAAGAAAATTAGAGAATGATTTTAAACTTAGTGAAGATTGGAATACTAAGAAGGCTAGGATTAGAAGCTCCAGTATTTATGGACATTTAGAAAATTGGGATCTTTGTTCAGTTATTGCTAAAAATGGTGATGATTTGCCACAAGAAGCATTTGCGTGTCAACTTATTACCATGATTTCAAACATCTGGAAAAAGAAAAATGTTGGAGCATGGACTAAACGTATGAAAATTTTAATTACAAGTGCTAATACTGGATTAGTTGAGACTATCACTAATGCTATTTCTATACATTCAATTAAAAAGTCTCTAACGGAAATTTCCATAAAGCAAGGAGAAAATGCAAAGGGTCGTATTTTTACCTTACAGGATTATTTTGAAAAGATTTATGGCTCGTCAGATTCACCTAAATATAAACAAGCTCAAAATAACTTTGCAAGGAGTTTGGCTTCCTACTCAGTAATTTGTTATATTTTACAAATAAAGGATAGGCACAATGGTAACATCATGTTGGATAATGAAGGTCATATAATCCACATTGATTTTGGTTTCCTCCTCTCTAATTCTCCTGGTAGTGTAGGATTTGAAGCAGCTCCTTTTAAGTTAACCGCTGAATACGTTGACCTCTTAGGTGGCGTGGATAGTATCTACTATAAAAAATTCAAGGATTTATGCAAAAAATGCTTTATTGCATTAAGAGAAGAAAGTGAGCAAATAGTTAACATTGTAGAGTTAATGCAAAAAGACTCCACCTTACCATGTTTCAAAAATGGTGATAATACAAGCGTGCTACTTAAGCAAAGATTACAACTTCAATTATCCGATAGTGAGATAGATAATTTTGTGGAATATTCATTGATTGGTAAAAGTTTGGGTAGCATGTACACTAGATTATACGATCAGTTTCAAATGGTCACTCAAGGTATATATAGTTAAAGTCCTAGAACTATAAATATATCAGTTATAAATAATTCTTAATTAATTATTAATATTCAAAATTAATTTTATTTATGTACAAATTTACATATCGAATTGAATAAATTTATTTAATAGATGCTTGGTATATTAGTAGCAGTTAAAAGCTACACATGCATTTTGTTCATCGAAATAGGAGAAGTCCAATTGCCATCAGATGTATGTAATGGAGTCATACTTTCATAGCTTTCCAGCAGGTAATTAGTAGACTGTGGTGTTTCCCATACGGAGGTCAGTTTCAGGCTGGAAAATACCGAGTATTCAGATGTAGCAGATGGAGGTGTTAATGGAACTTCTTGTGGTTTTGGTTGGTCTGTATCTTGCAAACGGAGAAGAATATCTGCCAATTGGCAAAATCTTGATCTTCCGAGATCTGTAGCAGACAATTCATCAAGTATTGAAGAATGGTCATTTATATTAGTTATGATAAAGCCAAGTCTATCGTTAAAATTATTTACAACTTGAATAACACCCAAGTCGTAATACTTTCTTGAAAGGACTTCAGTTACTTTTGATAACTGAAGGGTTAACATGACACAGATTTTTCTTATAATATTAACCGAATTATTATCCAATCCACTTAAAAAGGCGCCATATATTTTTGGTCTTTTATTTTCTAAATCTTCATCAAAGTTTTCAACATCGTTGCGCATAGTAGCATCATCAAGAAATTCATTAAACATTTCTTGTAAATTATTAGAGGCATTTGAAATTTGTAGCATCGAGCATGCCATAAGATTAGCAGTTATGGATACGAGAGATGTTGGTACAGTTAAGAAAAATCTATCATATAATGATAATTCACAAAGAAACCTTGCAACTGCCGTTACAGCAGAAACTTTTGACGCATTTGAAACTTTATGAGAATCATCTTTAACAGTATTGTATTTAAAAGGTGTCATGTTGGCAGATATATTGCATGCCGCAATAGATAATTGTAAGCATTCCTCTAAATTAGGATGACTTAAGGACCACTCAAGGGTTCCCAATATATGCATTTCCATTTGAATGAACATCTCCTCATCATATGCGTTTCTACACATAATAGCAAGTTCACGAAGGGTTGGTACTCTACTCTTTTTGTCTTCATATTTACCAGCAATCCAAAGCGCAGTGCAGCCTACCAACTGATAGTGTCTCTTAAAGACTATTCTCTTAGCACAATAGCGGTCTATAATGTTCATGCATAAAAAGAGTGTTTGGGGTTGGAGCTTGAACAGCTGGTGAAGTTCTATCAAAAAATCTAGCAAAAACGGTCTCATAAACCATTGTACTTCTGGTTGGAGGTCTATCATTGCAGGGTTAACCTGGCTCTTTTCTTCCAAATCTGAAAGAGTTTCCACTAATTCGCTCAGATACTCGCTAACAAGCTTCTTGTTAGCTTGACTCTCTAACATCTCTAACATCATATTGTAAGGTCTAGCCTTTATGTTTTTTGGTGGGCCATATTTGTTTCTGGTATCATTCTTTACCCGCTGGACTTGCATTTTACTTTTCTGATGCCTATAGTGATGAGAGTCAAAGTCACAACAAGGAAAGACAAATATTCAATACAAATCCCAATTAAAAATCAATATATTACAAAT
>JAKVQU010000103.1:0-40104 GCA_030462985.1 Schwanniomyces sp. yHRVM31
TCTTGGCAGAATACACATGAGTTAAAGCATAGCATTCCCTTGATGGATCTACAAAGTATACACAATAGGTGAATTCTGCCAAGACATTTTGTTTTTTCGAGTAGTTGCGTCAAATGTTGCTGACATAATCGGCACAAAGGAAATAGTACATTTTAGTGTATTTTTTGGAGCTGAAATCTAAAATAGACGGTTATGAGCATCTGAGTATCGAATGTTACTACTTCACCGCATATGTAGATGTATGCACACGATACAAGATGGGAAAACCTTCAGAACATCCTGTTGACTTATATTTCCTGAAACAAATAGGGTACTAAAGTGCTGGGAAAGGCAAAAGGTATGTTGGGCTCATCTATCGAGCCCATGTGATAAAAAAATAGGTATAAAATGGTCGTTTAGCCCTGTATTCAAGATTTTAATAGCCATAAGAATATCTTAATTTAAACAAGAATTCAAGTATTCATTTCAAAAACTATTAGCTAACTTTGTCAATGTTATTTTGCCATATTATACTTACATGCTTGGGTGTTGCTTGCGGTGCGGCTTTGGATAACGATACCTATTCTTTGATATTGAGTGAAAGCTCTAGTGAGGTCGGATTATTAGCACCAGGGTTAAGTATTGATCTCAACAGTACCGAAGTAACAGTTAATGATATCGCTAACTATACTTACCAGAGCTATGATGATGAAAGTATTTCATCCAGGGGTGATATTCGAGATTGCATGGCGATTGTTGCCAACGTGGTTAGTTCTTTTGCATCAGTTGGGTCAGCATCTTTTTCGTGGTATTCAGCTTTAAAATCTACCGCAGGAAGTATTCATGATCAGTCGAACGATCACAACTGCGGAGTTGTTCATGATGTAGTTGCCAATGGTAAAATGAGATATATTTACTCAGCTAATGGTCAAAATTGTGATACAACAGCCCAACAGTCTACAATCGAAGGAGCACTTGACAAAGCTTACAGGACATATGTTAAAAATAACTACAATGCTGTTTATTGTATGGAATTAACTCACGGTGGCTCCTGGCATGGATACTTGTTAATAGGTCCAAATGTAGAGTGGCCCAGCAATTTAAGATGCGGTGAAAATAGTAGCGGACTGTGTGTCTCTGGTGGTGTAGGTGACGCACATACTTGAGTATTTACACATATTGTTACTCGATAGATTCTTTATTTACTAGATATTTTTCCTTACAGAATAACTATATATGTTTGAAGTAGTATTAAGAAAAATTTTATTCCTTTCTCATTTTTAGCTAAATAGAAACCTAAGATTTTATGCCAAATCTTTTAATAATTCCTCTAGGAAATTTTTTGTGGTGATATAATCCGATAACTAGGGTAAACACGTAACTCAGATATCGCTTTCTAAAATCTGGGTTTGAGTTTGTTCACATTAAATTTTTTAGTGTGTATTTTTAATATATTCTATCGTTTCACGAAAACAAATTTGCTGCAAAATAATTATAAGTACAAATTATAAACTTAAGGATCGTTACCAAAGATATAGATAGCATTTTGACTTAGACAATATTAGCTTGATTTTTGAATAAATTAGGTAAAGGCTTTATTTGATTCTACAGTAAGCTAATCTTTTTCATAAAAGTGAAAATTGGGCTACTTTTGTACTCAGTAGTTATAATAGTTTTAGAGCGAAATGTAGGCCTTAAGAAAATTTCACCCTAATTATTAACCTAATGTGAATACTAATGCAATAAACCTAAATACACCCTGAAAGACCTCTGTGAACACTTCCGATATCAATATCAAAAAAGTAAAAAAAAGTGAATATCCATTTGAAGAAGTAAGGTTAAGGAAATTTTGTTCAATACCTTTTGAAATTCTATTTTCAACACAGGTGAAGAATAGGTCATACTAATAAAACTCAAGAGAGATCCAACTTATAATCATAGAATTGCTATAACGTTGAATAATCAAGAATTAAAGATTCTGTATCCAAGCCCTAACAGAGTATATGTAAATTTCTTCGAGTATTTAAGTGAGATATCTGAAAAAGTGTCAATCTTGTTCGTTAGTCTATTCATCTCACATCATCCTGTAGTTGATGGATTATCACATAAGGTTGATCCAACAATAGAAGTAAGAACTACATATCCTGGAAATCTACCCAATATTGAACTTTAGTATGATGTATTTCGCGAGAACTTATCGCTAATAACCAATAAAAAGATAATCATTCACTACTATTCGATGCTAAATCGGCATTAGATGCGGTTTGCAAATATTTATTGGATTGTCAAAATTATGTCTTCTGTTTTCGTGGATACGGCACAACTATTTTATATTCATGATCGCTTAATGAAACTGTTGTAGATATCATTTATAGAAAATTAATCCTATTTCTACTTTCCTCATCTCATTCAATACAATGAGGTAATCATCAAATTAGTATATCATTAGATAGACATACTACCGCTTCTTGCTTTCTTTTGAATAGTAATAATTCATTGTACGTAAATTCTAATTTTATATTGTAAACGAGCCAATCGAGTGCATCGGATAGCTTATACTATTGTGGACACAAATAAATCATACAAAATAATTAAATAAACCTCTCTACAGGTGTTTTATAGTAAAAATTTCTCTTATAATAAATACAAACGACGCTAAGCAAATATAAATTCTATTTTCTCTCAAATTATATGGAACAACATAGTTATTTCAAAATTGATTAAATTTACGAGACAAAATGCAGAAAAGTACCAGTAAGAATGAATATATCAAATTTAATACCCATCGGTCATTGCTATGGATATTACCACCTGCCTCTTCTTGCTTTTCGTTAATTGGAAAATAGCATTCTTTCACTTTGAAAAAATCTTTAAAATGATTCGATCCACTAGACCCATGTATTTTGAGATTCTTCAAAAATGGTTCTAGAGAAGGCGTAGCACAAGTAAATACTGACGTATTGTTCTTTATTATCAAGATAACTTTAGTATTATGGGTGAATTGAGACAACCTTAATACAACATTTTTAATCTGTATGTTACGATCAAGGTCATTTAAACTTTGAAGAAAAGCAGTAGTTGTTTCGTTTATATCCTCAGGAGTTATAGAACTACGAGACACATTATTGTTGCCAAGTTCTGCCTTTCTTAAGCCCCATGCCTCTACAATGCGTTTCTTGCTCTGCTTAAGCATTTTAACAAACCATAAAACAATTATTGACGATAAGAAAAAGATTAAAATACTTAACAATATTGCTGAACTGTCAATAGTCAACAAACTTTTGTGAATAAAATAAAGCAGTAAAAGTTGGAAGGAGATACCAATTATTAAAGTATAAACCATAAAAGGATCACAAAGTGATTTCATATTTGTTGGACAGGTTTCAGGAACAATAGTGGAGTCTTCAATCTTTTCTTTCAACTCTTTAAACTCAGAAGTAACACTGCTATATTCAATCTGACTCTTTTCAAATATTACCAATAATACTTCAGTATTAATAGTATTTGATAACAAACTAACTTCCTTAATTATGAATGATTTACAAGTATCAATATCTTTCTGCAAATCTTCAGAAGACGAGAATTCACGAGAATTAAAGGGCGCATCAATACTCATCTCTTCTTGTTCCATAGTGTAACTATTTAACCATGTTTTAGAGGAAAGCCTATGTATTTATAGCAAATAAGTTCGGTGTTGGGATGTAAATATCCATTGTTTTTGTGCACGTCAAGGGCTACAAACACTCACTCAGTGTTAAAAAGATCGGGAAAGGCTTGGCATTGATTAAAATTCGCTAATATCCATAATATAGATGAGCAATAATTTCTTATGCATTCTAATTATACTTTGTAACGCACTTAATACACCTCCGGTTATTGTTTCACTAAACTAGCAGGTGCAGGTGACACCATCAATCCTCGGGTATAATATAAAAGATCACTTCGGCATACGTCATCCAACAGAGTACTTGCTATTTCTCGGATATCATTTCCTAAAGTAGCACTGAAAAGTACTCATGAGAAATTTTACAGTTTAGTATGCATTTTAGTTCGACATTAATAGTTCAAAGGTATGACTTTTCTTTTCCTATTTATACAGTATTTGTAATTTCCTCACAAATACCTTCCACCAAAAGTGATCTTCGTCATCTACGTAGATAAAGTTATCGTCTGATTCAATACTCATATCTTTATATATATTTATTCTACTCAAATAATTCATACCACCCAGTATTTAATTTTTCAAAAATATTAGCAACCTTATTTTGATACCATCAGTAACTATTGGGTGTCTCATTTAGTCTTCTGCTTAATGGATCTGACAAACACATTCATATATTTTATATGGCCCCGACACATAAGATAAGTTACACACGATATTGATCTCATTTAGTAAGAGAATTTTTCTTACTAAACGACATGAAATGAGCTACTTTGAATACTGTTACTTCTGAATTATACCTGGTTCTAAAAATGACGTATTGCTATCATACGGACAAGTCGGATATCAAGTCATTCCTGGACCCTAAAAGTAACAATAGCTGAAACTATTCTCAAAAATTTCATATTGTTTCATTCAGTAACAATGATATTGTATTAACATTACCTCTAAAATTGGCTGCGAGTTTCAACACGACCCCATCTTTTTTATCCCAATATCTAGATTGCTAAAAATAACTGTAAATTCTCAAAACTATGTTTACGAAATCCCCTAAAGCTATCAGTCAAAATTTCAATACATACTCCATAGTCTTGATTTTAGATTTGCAAGCAGACCATTAATCTTCAATTGCATTCAACGTAGGTCAATATAGAGACATAAATACTAATTGAGGTTCATAATTTGAAGACAATGTAGATATGTCTTAATTTATGTGGTTTTATGCATTATCTACAATAAGGTATTACATTTCCTTAAGCTTTTTGATAACTGAATGAATAGAGTTGAAAAAGTGGTTTGTTGTGGTATATGTGTTAATCTTCTACAAACCTAACAGGGGCAATTTTTATTGGTCTTTGTCCTTCGATTGACCAATCTCCTTGCCTTCTGATGTTAAAATCAGCTTAATCAATAAGACGCATTTTTTCTAAAATTCAAGAATTGGTTTCCAAGTTGGCCAATTCAAATCGTTCATTGTCTCCAATACTCTTCCAGATTGAACTAACAAAATTCATTTAAAGCATAATCTAACCACTCTTCTTTCAAATTTATAAACAGTAGAAGAAGAAACCTTTAAATCCATAAATTTTTCCTGAAGACCATTTACCATTTTTTCTTGGTGAATGTTGAGATTTAACTCACAATCGAAAGCAAATGATCTTTGTGGAGCTGATTCAAAATAGGCAATTTACCAAGTATTTTAGAGCTAATTAGAATACTTAATAAATCACAAAATTGTTGCTCGTTTGCTTTTCTTTTCTAAGTATAAGCTCTTTGCTTAGGGCCTGCCCCAAGAATATTTGCAGCAAGATAAGTCGAATGCCTTCCCTTTAGCTATTATTTCTAATTGAAATAATAGACGTAGTTCATTATATTTTGAATTAGTATTAAACTTAGGAATAATATTATTAATTAATTTTATGTGTCAAGATATGAGATCTTAAATATAATACTATATAATAATTATAAAATTGTTATTATAAAATAATAGAATACCTTTTTTTTAAAAAAATTTAAATAAATTTATTTTTCATACTTGTATAATATATAAGGGTTTACTAATTTATTCGAACATATATAAAGATATAACTTAAGACGTAGCCAACATATTAACTAAACATATTTTTTGTGAGGTGAAGGCTGCGGGAGCAACATGGATTCGATACCCATTTAGTCGAAACTCTAATAATAAACCTATTATAATATGTGTTTATGATATTAATACATTAAAGGAGATAGATAATCCGCCATTTAATTCTAAATTAGAATGTTCTTTATATTTACGTTTATTACATATATTTTATATTCTTTATTTATTTTTATAGTACAATATATTATAATTCCTATTAAATATCTACCGTCATATCATCAAATTTTTGCTGCCTTCGAATGGGATCAACTTCCATCATAATTGCTTATTATGGACCTTTACTTTTTTTTAAATCATTTCTTTACAATGTTCAGTACTTAACTTGAATTCTCTGAAAAGCATACAAGATTCTAAAGGAGCATCTATATCGTCTGTATGCAACGTTATAAGTTTATACCGTTTCCATCGAATAAGTGGCTCAAACCATCTTCAAATATTAAGTTATGATCCGATTCCATGCTCATATTATTTAAGATACACTACATATGAGGATTTTTGCAGTTCAGTATGAGACACAGGTCGGAAGTATGGGCCCTTCTTCACCCATGGTAGAACATATTTTAAACCGGAAGTATATCGCTGTATATTACATACATGTTACCAATGTATTAGAGTATAGATTTATTCAAGAAAAAAAAATAGTAATAATTGATCTGTTTAGAAATGTTCAGTGTTATTCATAAAAATTTTAACGTTCGTTATTGAAAACAACACAAGGTATTATCCATTCGATAGGTAAACGATAAAATGGGTGATTTTAAATCATGGAAGGCATATGCAATTCAAAAAATAAAAAAACAATCGTAGTGGCTTGTTAGATTCTCTTATAAGTATTGTGCTGTAGAGAATATTTTACTACAGTCTGATACCAAATATGGAGAGAAAGCTAAGCCAGTTTTGTGTAATAATTTATCAACGAATATTGTCAATTGGACAGAAATTCAAAATTTTATGTAGTACGACCTGATTGAAACTTTAAGAATAGAGATGTCAAATTCAATTATTGATTCTTTTAAAAGGCTTAATGTTTCAGAAATAGAGACGGCGTCAGATCATGAAACTGTGTTTGAAGTTTCATATCAATACTTGTCTAAGATTAAAAATTTTAACGATCCAAGAGCGTTTCAAAACTGTCTCGTTTCTTTAATTAATTTAGAACGTTATCACAAGGCATATGAATTAATTGGTAAAAATAAAGATGAGGAAACTGTACATCAAGTCGTTTTAGAAATTGCCTATGTATATTACAAATTAGGAAAATCAGAACAATTGGTAAATTTATTTAATAGTATTCAAATCGATAATGATATTATAAAAAGAGGATTAAATCATATACTCGCTCAAGATTATTATAAGAATGGTGATTACGCTAAAGCTTTGTCGTTATATTACGAGTTGGTTGATTCTAACAAATTTGATAATGAATCTGACTTAATGATTAATGAAAAATCTGTAATTTCTCAATTAAACTTTACTGGAAAGTTGGCTTTAGATTCCAAATTTCAAAATGTCAATGAATCTAATTATGATTTATTATTTAACGATTCGCTTATTGAGTTATCAAAGAATAATCTAAGTGAAGCTGAAGCGATTTTACATAAAGCAGAAAAAATATGTTTAGAACAAAATTCTGCATCCCGTGAAGAAGATTTGTTGATCGAATTAGCTCCAATTAAGTTAGCTTTAGTTTACATCTACCAACTAGAAGAGCAAGATGAAAATGCTTTACAAATATTAAAGGAATTAAATACTGATTTAGTAAATGATTCCATGATAAAATTAATTATCAAAAATAATTATTATTCCTTGAAATATATTGATAACCCTAACTTGATTGAAAGAGATGTGGCATACCAACAAAGCTTGCATAAGCTTTATCATAAGTTAACGAAGATTCAATACCAGCTAATTGTTAAGAATGTTTTATTGTTAAAGTTCACCTCCAATACATTAGGTGCATCTTATTTCACCTCAAAAAAAATTGAAAAGTATCTGAAGGATTTTGAAGGTGATTTTACACTTTTGGTCTATAGATTATTATTAAAATTGGATATCAGTTTCCAAAACCTTTCTCAAATTGTTGAATATAGAACCACTGTCAGAAAGCTTTATAAATTCGTCAACAAAAACTTTGCTTATAACACTGAAATTATAGTCGCAGCATTAATTTTGACATTCTTATGTGATAAATTGGAATCATATGAGCAATCCATTGATGTTTTGGAAAGGTTAGTTGAGCTTGATTTTGAAAATGAAAGGCTTTTGCCTGGTTTGATTTCGGTATTAATTAAGGTCTATGAAAAATCTAGTTCTACTAAAAAGCTTTCAATGCTTTTGGAAAAGATAGCTGGCAAACTTTCTTCAAGCTCGGCTAATTTATTCGTTGATCCTAACTATTTTTCGTTTGCTAAAGCTATTGCCATCAAATTGTATAACTTAGATGATTCTGAATCTGTTGATTTATTTGAATCTTTGAATAAACAGGTAAACAGTGATAAGTTAATCACTGCTGTATTAAATGGTTCCTCTCAAGAATTGATTTCAATAGATAAATTGGTTTCAAGTTCACCTGTTGAGAAATTATTATCAACACCAATAGAGGACCTTATTAATGTAAAACCCATTGTTGTTGTTCGCCAGAAGCCAGTTAATATTCAAACAAAAAAGAGGAATGGTAAACGTAAATTCGCATCTGGAAAAGTTTTAAAGCCAAAAACTGAATTACAGTTAGATGAAGAAAGATGGTTACCTATGAAATTGAGATCTTATTATAAACCATCCAAGAAAGATAAAAAGAAAGTTTCTAGCCATCAAGGTGTTGTTGAAGCTCCCCAAACACCTGCTGTATCCTCAACTTCAACTTCTTCTGTTTCAAAGAATAAAAAGAAAAAGAAGTCTAAGAAGTAAAAAAAAATAGCCTCCGGATCTATAACTGTAGGAAAATTTTTTAATAGCAAAATTATGTAGAAATAATATGGAATTGCCTAACAAAGTAGCCTTAATAACTTTGAGTTGAAAATTATTTCTGACTTAGCGATGAATTGAAACTAAAGAAAATTGAAGTAATTAACGTACGAGTTACTAATACCTAATGCTACCGAACTTGCAGAAAATAATAAAGGACGTAGATTTCTTAAGAACTATTAAAATATAGTATTTATTCTAGCTAATGGGTATTAAATTATCATGAAAATATAACGTTAGAAGTGGATAATAATGCAAAACAAGAAAGTAATCGTGAGAATAAGTTTAAGATGCGTACTGAAAATAGTTCAAGTAGTCAAAATATCGAATGTATTTTTTCTTATCAAATTCAACTTTGACATGTTCTTTCCAACTGAATGTGACCTCCTGTGTCTGAGAGCATTTGATCTCTTGATCAAATGTAATTCTAATTCATCATCATCCTTGGAGCTTACAAGATACTTGTGTCTGGCAGATCTGGGTGGAGTTAAATAACTAGGTAATGACAGATGCTTGTGTAAACTCTTAAATTCATTTTCAAAGTTATTTGGCTGATAAAGATCAATCAATTGATTTTTCAGATTAGAATTTGGATCGTAAGATACATATCCTGGAAATTTATAAATATTTAAGTTTGATAAAGGAATTCTTCCCTTTTCTGATCTAGATTCCTTCTTAGGCTGCAATATGTTCTCTTGATCGCTATGATTCAACTTATTAGAAGTTGCTTCTACAGATTGTTCTGATGTAGTGTGTGAGATCTTATCCTCATATATAGTAAATGCAAGTTTTGGTTTCTTTGAAGATGGCGACGCCTTCACCGGATTGTATGCCAAGTTGACCTTAGTATTGAACGGATTTACTACTTTGTTCTTCTTTGGAGATGGAGATGATACATTAGATTGTCTTGGAGATAAAACCGATCTATTCCTTGAAGGTGAAGACATCGTTAATAAAATATCTTCTAAACTACTAGGTGTAATTATGTCTGGTTTTTATATAATTACGCTTTATCACTAGCCGCCGGCCAATTTAACGATCACGTAGTGAGCTCCTTATACACGATAGTACGTGATTTTCTCAATTACCATTTTCAGATGGTTGCGATAAGTGTCACAAAAAAAACGCGTAGTCACTTGGTGCTAGGAGAATGGTGTTCCATACCATTGTTCAACGGATATAAACAATATGGGCCAAACCAAACAGGATTTTCTCCTGGTTTTCTCAACAGTGATGACGTTATTAATATCTAGTAGTTGAAGTTATATAATAACAGCATTTCAGAGAGACTTGCTCCTTCGTGTCACGATACCCTGGTATGCGTATCTTCTAACTTCTGACGCAAGGTGTGGCCGCCAATTTATTACTATTAATTTGGATAAATTTATATACATTATGGCATGCGTCTGGTTACAGGTGGTGGTAAGCGTCCTGCAAAAAGCAGCAACTACGTTTTTAAGGAGGTGCCTATATCCAATAATCTTTCTTTATTCCTAACTATAACTAGAACCATAACTATAATTATAACTATACTTTATAAAACTTGGAAGCCACAAAAGGCAATTTGGCAACAGTTCCGTCTCTACTTTTCCCTCTAATTTGAATTTTAATATCACTGCCTATTTTGACCGACTTATCTATATATGCAAGGGCAACATTTCCACCCAACGTAGGGGATGGCGAACCAGATGTAATATAACCAACCTCTTTTCCTTCAGCATCCAAAATACTATTACCTTCTCTTGGAGATGGTCCTTTGGAAACAACTCCAATTCTACGACGGGAGAAAGACGATTTGTCTTTAATTTGGCCCAAGATCTTGCTAGCACCATTGAATTTGGCATTTTCATCTCTACGAGACTTTGGGATTAACCAAGACAAGGCAGCTTCAACTGGAGTGATTTCTTCAGTTAATTCATGACCGTAGAGACACATACCAGCTTCTAATCTTAATGAATCTCTTGCTGCCAAACCAATTGGTTTTACAAGATCTGGATACTCATCAATTAAAGATTCAAAGAAGCTCAAAGACTCTTTGGATTCATTTTGGCTAGAAGAAGGGATAGATAACTCAAATCCATCTTCACCAGTATAACCAGACCTGGCTAAGTGCACCTGGGCACCAATTGGTGACAATTTTAAGAACTTTGTTTGGCCAAAAGAGATCTTAGATAAATCTTCATTGGTATACTTCTGTAATAATTCGGAGGCTTTTGGGCCTTGAATAGCCAATAATGTACTTTCAAAGGTGCTGTGTTTAACGTCGTTAAAGTCTTTAGATTCTTTTTCAATGAAGTCGGTATCTTTCTGACGACAGCCAGCATTTGTAACCATATAGAATTCATTGTCACCATGTCTAGTAACAATACAATCGTCTATGACACCACCAGATTCATTTAAGAGAACAGTCAAGCTAGATGTGTTGATAGGTAATTGCGACAAGTCTATAGGAGTAATTTTCTGCAACAAAGCAGCTGAATCCTTTCCAGAAAAATTATGTTGTAACATATGACTGACATCGAATAATCCCACTTTGCTTCTAACCCAGTTATGTGACTCAATATGGGATTGTGATTTATAGAGTACTGGCATCTCAAAGCCAGCATAGGGTACCATTTTACCACCATACTTCAAATGAGCATCATATAAAGGCGTTCTAAGTAAGGATGACTTTGAAGAGTATAATCTAGCACTAATCTTCATATTGAGGTGTAATTATATCTTGTAATGGATTAATATGAAAATAAAGAACTTTTATATATAAATGTGATTTGTTTGACTCTGTTGCGATTTTGACTCCGAGACAAAAATCTTTTTACTCTTATCTTACTCTGATATTTACCCGTACGGACAATAGGATGCATTAATTACCTTGCTAATGTATATTAAATATACCATATACTTAATGAATTCTAAGTACGCCATCTTTCTTGTTTAATGCTAGATATACTATTATAAAAGTAAAGTAAGTATAGACCAAAATAGAGAGAAATAAGTATACTGTTAGCATGATGCACTTCCTCCTCGTTTCATTATGATAAACCTTATACTCGTTTGTATCTGATGTGACATCATTAGTTTCTACTTCTTGATTTTGTAGTTTAATGAATAAATTGTATCTCTTAGGCTTTGTATTACAATAAAGAAAAAATCTGAGAATTGCACCCATAATCACGACCCATATAATCGGACAGAATATACCCAAAATTATGAAGAAAGGGAGCCTTGTTCTCCATTTGTAGGCCAAGTCGCACAGATCACAGTAGCATATGTCCTCGTTAAGATAATCCTCCTCGAACGATGATCTTCCAAACATTCTATTCAGAGGTATTGGATTTAAATTTTTGAACATTGTATATGTATATGGTTACTTGGATTTTTGACCCTCTAAAATTAGGGAATACTTCAATATATATATTAAATATTTGAAATAGATTGTACTTGTAATAGAAATCATTTATCACTATTTCCCGACAAATCCATACTGGATTCAGAATTCGCAATTGCTTTAAAAGTCAAAGAAATGAAATTTACAATTAGTTTTAAATCCAAATCCACACCTTAGTCTAGACGTAGTGATCTGTTTCTGATTCGTAATTAGGCCCTCGCTTTACATTGTTTTGTCAGCAAACGTTACTGGAAGAAGATGCATGGGTATATCAAGACGAATACTTCTTATTTCAATTTGGTGTGCTATTTTACCTACTATCACATATTATATTAAAAGAATCTCAATGAAGTTGGAAATATATTTAGTATTCGTCATAAATGATATATGTAATTATTCTTATTGCAACCACTTAATTTTTATCCCGCAAAAAAACTACTCACTGCAATTTTCTTTTACAATATCCGACAATTGGCATGGATATAAATCATGTTACTCAATTATTAAAATCAAGCAAAATAAGGGATCGTAATGATGCCTTGAATAGCTTGGAATCAATTTCTTCTTCGAAGTTTAATTTTGGTCAGAAGACATTTAGATCATTAATTCAGGCAACTTTTGATTTAATTGAGACTGAACGAATAGCATATTATAATTCAAAGAGTAATCCTGTGGAATCGAGATTATCTAAAGCCTCAGAATCATTAAGAGTTTTGACTGAAAAGTCTTTGAGTATTGGAAAAATTAAAATTACAAGCAAAAGCTATGTGGAGATAGTTCAAAGAATTATTGAAAATTTTAGAGTAGAAGATGATATCTTAATTCCCTGCGCAGTTGATTTTTCTAAGCTCCTTGTTGAGATAATAAGTAGAGATTCATTTAGGGATCATTTATCTAACAATGAGTGGCTAAAAATATATGATTTTGTGGTTAACCAATTAGATTTTCTATTAGAGTACCCAAATACCCTTTTGAATACTATCAACGAAACATTGTTTATTGAATTATATAATGTCTTAAAGTTTTTAGTACTGTGTGATAATTCAATATCTGTGAACTATCTACATATATTTGGTGATTCTGGTTACAAGAGACTATTGAATACCATACAAAAAACCTATACTACATTCAAGAAAGAGAATAATTTAATAATTACACTTTACAAGATTATTAATAAGCTTATAATAGTAACATGTACAGAAGATGAAGAATTTGTATTTGGGTTGGTTAGAGTGGGAATTAGATTATCAAATGCTTATTATCAATCTCAGTGGGACTCGCTTCAAATGCAGCTATTGACTTTTTTGAATTTACCAGCAGTACATAAATCATTAAGTTTAGGAACTCCGAATTATTCACAGAATACATTTACAAGTGACTCTGTAGATAAATCAGGGGATTACGTGCTTAGGAGTGATGGTAACATCCTTCTTTATCATATATCATGTTTGATTCTGAACCTTCTGCAAAGGTCAATGCTAGCAGAAAACTTGTTGAATCCTGATGATATAGGGTTGAGATTACTGCCATCTAATGTTAATAATACTTGGTTTATGCTTGATAGTATATTTCTTAAATCACACAATGTTAAGTCTTGGTTGTTAAGTTTGGGATTGTCTTCTTTAGTATCATCGTATTTCAGTTTAAAGCGTAAAGTATCCCAAATTTCTTCAGAAGAAAACTTCTCAAATCCGATATTGGAGACACCAAATAAAAAGCAAAGGTTGGATATTATTACGGAAGCGCTATATAATTCAAATACAATTATAGAGTTTTGCAATAACTTATTACTTCATAAGTTTGACAATCGGATTCAGATATTAGGCTTGCAACTACTTGTTTTCTCTATGGACACAATTGATCAAATCAAACTCTTGCGTTCAGAAGAATGTGATACGAATGTGGAATCAGCAGTCCTCGAATCAGATATTTCTAATTCAAATGGAAAGTCTAATATTCAGATCAGTCCAATTATTGAAAGCATAATTAGCACTTTTGAAAATTCTATATTACATTTTTGGGCAATTATTGCTTCGAGAACAATATTGTTTAAAGTATCACAACAAAAGATTGGAATTTCTATAAAAGATATCATTCCGCTTATTAAGGTTTCATTATCGATATTGAATGACCCGGTATTATCGAATATTTCTTGTAATTTAGTTCATTTAATTATAAAGGAATATTCTGATAGTAGTTTGGAAAGTTTGATAGATAAGTCCTTAATTTCACAGATTGATAATTTGATTGATCTCTCTGAAATAAACGGTCCTTTTCACATAAGTAATGAGAGTTTTCAGTTGTGGTACTCTATTTATACTATTGTATCTGCTGTTAATATAAGGAATAAGGACCAATTTATTCTCAGGGTTCAACAATGGCTCTTATTTAAATGGGATACTGACTTTCAGGCAGATTGTGAACTTTTAACATCTAAGAGCGGTCTTCCAGCTTTTATTGCATGGTTATGTGGTATCCTGGTTACCGTGGTTTTCAGAGATTTATCCACGAGAGGATTTAGAGGACATGTCAACCAATCATATTATTTCATGAAAAGATATTCTTTATTGTCAAATTACATTAACCTTCGCCAGGAGGATGAAAATAATTCCTTAGAATATGAATATGAAGTAGAAGGAATTGGAGAGAATAAGCATTATGAACTTTTGCTAAAAAAGGTTTCTGAACATATGAAGATTTATTCTGATAGAGACTCTACTCTTCTAAAATTCAAATGGTCGCTTTTGACTCTTAGATTATTAATATATTTGAGAATGTCATCTTCTTTCAGTCTGCTGGTATCCATTCTAGAGTATCAATGTATTAATAATTTTTCCAGCTTCAGTGAGCTAGATTTTGAAGGCAATTTTTTGACTGAAATTCTTGCTATCTTAAGCTCAACTCCCATTTCAATGTTAGAAGTGGATATATTCCTAAATAGCTTTCCTTTTCAAAAGTTTTTTGATACCGTTAAACATAAGGAGAATAGCTCTAAGAATCATTCCAATGATATCTTATCGGATCACATAAATACAGATGCTGCGGATATTAGTATTATTGATGATGAGTTTGGTGCTATCAATCATAGCAATTTAATAACTGAAAATATCAATCTTAAAAAATCAGTATTAAATCCTACTGAGCTTATTTATGAAGATTTAGAAATAGTAAATTCTATTAAGGTGATTCGTGAGTATATGCCTCTAAAAGTAAGTGTTTCAAAATCAATAGATTTTATTGTTGATCTAATGTGTGAAGCGGGTATGTCTGATTTTCTTTATTGTTTACATTACCTAAATGAAAATTTTGACCTCACTGATACATCATCTAGCATTAGCTGGCAAAGAATCATACGATATCTAGGACATGGACCGTTGATTGATGTTGAGTTTGAAAGATCTGAATTGACATTTTCTGTGATATCTCGATTTTTGAGTGTTTTATATCCTATAATTTCAAAGCTGATTGAAGTAGAGTTAAAGAAAGACTATTATGATATTTGCAACTGGTTAATAGAGTGTGGTAAAAGGAACCTAATATCAACTGAAATTTCGTGTGTTGAATTTTGTAAATTTCTTCTAAACTTGATGGCATATGAGCTTGAGAATGTCTTTGACAGAAATTTAATTCAGATGCTATTTTTTGAAAAATTTGATTACTGTACGAATAATGCAAAGGCTCTTCTAACTGGCCCCATATGCATTTTTTTGAAGAGTGTAAATGTTGGAATTCAAATGGAATTCTATCGAGGGATTTACAAAAGGCTAAGAAATGTTGAGATATCGGTGGAACATGCTGCAACATACGGGTTCATTTTATCTCAAGTCTCTTCTGTATCTCCACATGTTATGCTTGCTTCGATTTTTAATCTTCTTGAATATTCAACATTTGAGCATTTTCTTCCATTTCTACGCTTGTCATTAAAGAGGATATGTTCTATATGTGATGTCAAGAATTCACATGATTTGTTGAAGAAATATAGAATTGAATTATTCAAGTTCTGGTGGAAGAGTTACGATATTGAAACTTTTCCATTCTTAGTTTTTGAATATGAATCCTTCGATACACTTGTTTTTGAAAATTGTGAAGAGTTGGTTTCTATCGGATTATCTGTTGATTCAAACGTTAATTCAATCACCCGAATATTGTCTCATTTAAGTGCCCTGAAATCAGTTGATGAAGTTACAATAATATGTGATAGTATCAGATTGTCTATACCTTTATCGTTCACAAAAGATGGTATACGGAATGATATTTTTGAAACACTACAATTACACTTAGGAAACGATTACAAAGCTGAGTTGAAATATAGATTGTCAGTTATAGTATCATCAATTATTTTCTTCATGGACATAACTGAAGATGATGTACATTCACTTGAAAATGTATTAGCTAAAGCTCTTTATAATAAAAGTTCAAAACACTTCCCTAGCTATAATTCAATATCATTTTCATCCGGATTCAGTCTCTTGAAAGTTTTAAGTGGGAAATTTTATGATAAATTTGAAGATTTTTGGCTGCTTCAAGAAGTATATTTTCAGATAACGCAGATATTAGTTCTTATTGACAATAAATCAATCGAGAAATTTGATCTTGTAAGGAAAATTAAATTTATTTTAATAATGGGTAAGAAAACTTATTTAAATTCGAATGTTATTATACTATTGGTAAAGATTGTTTGTTCTCTTATTACTGATAAAGAATTAGAGACAGATTTACATCATATTTTGTCAATCTGTCCCTTAGGATCATTAAACAAGCACGACGAATTTCATTCTTTATCTACTGTGATTAGATTATTATCATGTTTGATGAAAACTGGATACAACTTTTCTAAAGAAGATACAATCATAGACAATATTGAGAAATATGTTAAAAATATTAATCCTAAACGGAAATTTTATCCAATTTTAATATTTGCTATTGATATTTTGAAAGGAGTTGATGTTAAATTGAAATCAACTTTATTTACATCATTACTTTCTGATAAATTTGGTATGGAATCCTTCAGAAAAGATCAACATTCTTTAATTTCCTTAATCTCCAATATGTTTGCTTGTGTGGAAGAGTATGATGATATTGAACAAGATTTCAATATTGTATGTGTCCTTTGTGATATTAAGGGTAGTGATATGAAAGGCTATTCTCCTAACTTTAAAATTTGGAGTGCAAGATATTTATCAAGCTATTACTTAAATAACTCAACAAATGAGATTTCTAGTTTGACTAAATTGCCTGAATATGCCGATTTTACTAAAGAAAATTTCGAAAGTAAAATTGCATACCTTGATGGATTGTTAGAGATAATAATAGAGAGTCTAGAGCTGAATGATTTTGGTATTGCAACATGTGCTGAATCAATTTTAGGCGTGTTGCTTTGGAGATACAAGGAGTCAAAAGCAGATTTATTAAAGGTCTTTAATTTTGAAATATTGTCGAAAGAGTATATTGAACATATAAAGGCGATTGATTTTCCTACCTGTTTGTTAGTAAATTCTAATAACAAGTCTAGCTTTTTTAAAGGTACCCTCCATGGTTTCATAAATGATATTAATCGAGTTGCCCATCAGAATTTCGAGACCTGGACGAGCAATCTTCTATTAGCCCTTTTTCAGGAATTATCTATGAATATTAGTATTATTCCTGTCTTTTCTAACTTTGTCCTTAAAGTTCGTTCGTTTGCCAATGAGGTAATTCCATTCATTATCTGTTTTTTTGTGAACTTTAAAGGACAAAAAGGTGTTGATATAATATCCAGGATCATAAATAGCCTTGTTGACCTTCAGAACTTTGATATACTACGAACGAAATTACTTGCAAGGATTATACTTGGAGTCAGAATTGGATCCAAGAAGAATATTTCTTCATTTAATGCCCTAGAAAGAAAATTAAAATTAGAAAACTTCATTTTATTTGCTTCCAATGCTGGCCTAAGTAAAACATCACTAATGTTGTTTGAAGATTATCATACTGACTCCAACAATCTACTAATAAAGGACAATTCAGATCTTCTCAGAAAAATTTATTCTTCTATCGATGATGAGGATTTAATATATGGATTACCTATTGATACTTCCCTAGAACACACTATTGAAGGCTTGGGAATTCTGGGGAGTGGTAATAATAATATTCAATTAAGTTACGGAAAATTTGATACCAATTTATTCTTTCAACACGGAAATGATAACTCGAGAGTACTTTCATCCTTGATGAACGATGGCGTAATGGGAGTTTCTAGAATATTAAGCAGAGAAATATCAAATTATGAAAACGAATATCTGTATGAATGGGGATGGAAATTAAATTCGTGGGAGATGCCTGCTCAACAGAATCCCAAATCGACTCATCAATTTATTTATAAGGCTTTGAAACAATTACATGATTATCCAAATAGAGGAGAGGATCTTAATGAAACTTTACTCTTAAGTGTATTGTTCAATAAAGATGATGTGTATGACGTAACAAGAGAATCGTTACAGCTAAATAAAAATGTTACAAATTGGTTACAAGCGTTAGCAGCTATATTTTCTATCTCTCAAATCCTCAAGAATAATTCCAAAAAAATAATATCCTCTATTGATGAATATATGCGATCAACATGCTGGATTGAGGAATCTGATCCTAAGAACTCAGAAGTGATATTATTGACTAGGCTCGCTACTTTTCGAATATTAGCGGAAATTCCCGGCAGTTGTAAGAATTTGGAATCAGACTATTGTTGGCTCGGTTCGATAAATGAGCTTACTAGACTTAACGAACAAAGCAGGAATTCAAATTGTCTGCAAAAAATGATTACTTCCGCTGTCCTTATAAATGAAATTGCAAAAACCAAATTTATAAACTCTGAATTCGAGCCAATTGTGGAGAATATATCAAAATTTTATACTGCTTCTACCCTTTGGAAGCAGGGCCAGACGAAATATCCAGTTGCAATTTTGAAAGATCTTCAGGCGTACTCTTCCCAAGATTTTCCAATAAAGGATCTAGTTGTCTCAAGTAGTCTTGTTAAAGCAAAATTGGCTAGTTGGACTTCTGAGTCTAGACAGGAATTGCCCAATAATATTATGGAGAACTATATAACTCAAACAGCTGAGACTATTCATGAGGTTGAAAATCTAAAACAAAAGGCAACAATTTACCAAATCTTTGCTAGTTTTTGTGAAGGGCAACTTCGATCTAGAAATTTTTTAGATCAGATATCAAAATTGGAAAAAAACATAAGCTCGAAAAAGCATGAAATTGATGAGATGAAAGCATATTATGGAAGTACGTCTGTCTCAAATGAAGAAAAGCGTTCTGTTCAGAAATATTATTCAAAGTTGAAGTCACTGTATTTTTCCGATATAGCGAACCTTGAGACCTCAGTTAAGAAAAAGAATGAATTTGCCAGTAAAGCTGTGGAATTCTATTTAAATTGTATTTCAATTGAAACTGGTACTGAAGAAGAATTAGATAAATTTATTTCCCTTTGGTTGGAGTTTTCTGAAAATGATGTCTTAAATTCCAAGATTAAAAAGCAAATATTATCTCTACCGTCTTTCAAATTTGTAACGTGGTGTACCCAATTAATCTCACGCTTATCCAAGGACTCTACATTGTTTCAGGATATCCTAAGGAAGGTTGTGATTCAATTATGCCAAGATCATCCATATCATTCCATCTATTTCTTAATTTCTTTAAGAATTCATGATATGAATACCACTGAAAATGGAATATTGAGGGCCAAGTATAATATTGCGAATATTATTTGGTCTAAGCTACTCTCTACTAGCGATACAGAATTGAAGAAGACCATGTTTTCAATAGAAATTTTCTGCAATGAGTGCATAGAGCTTGCCGCTTACAAAGTTTCTAGAAGTAAAAGCTTAAACTTAGGGAAATATGAAAGAGGATCGTTTTGGTTAACTGAAGTACCGCTGATTCCTCCTCCAACTTATTCATTCCCCATTGATCATACTAAAATGTACAATGATATTCCAAATATTATTCTGGTTGAGAAAAATATCAACATTGCTACATCTGGATTGAGTTTACCAAAAATTGTAACTTTCTTACTTTCAAATGGGATTAAGCATAAAGTTTTACTAAAATATGGCACTGATGATTTGAGACAAGATTCTATTATGGAACAAGTGTTTGAAAAAGTGAACAACTTTTTCAAGAAGGACTTAGAAGCAAGAAAGAGAAACTTAAGAGTTCGAACCTATAAAGCAATACCATTAGGTCCGCAAGCGGGAATAATTGAATTTGTTCCTAGTTCAGTCGCATTGATAGATGCAATTAAACCATACCATTCAAACAAAGATGGCATTAAATTAGATCGTGCTAGAGAGTTGATGAAGAGCTATCAAAGTAAAGAGACATCAGAGAGAGTAAACATTTATAACCTGATAACCTCAAAAATTCAGCCTATTTTGAGATATTTTTTCTTTGATAATTTTGTAACACCAGATATTTGGTTCAATAGTCGTCAAAAATATACAAGAGGGCTTGCAACAACCTCTATGGTCGGTCATATTTTGGGTTTAGGAGATAGACATTGCAATAACATTCTTCTTGATAAAATATCCGGGGAGCCTATACATATAGACTTAGGAGTCTCTTTTGATCAAGGTAAACGACTTCCAATTCCTGAAACCGTTCCATTTAGACTTACTCGAGATTTAGTAGATGGCTTAGGCGTAACTGGGGTAGAAGGTGGTTTTAAATCATCTAGTGAGCATACATTCAGAGTCTTACGAGCGAATAGAGATCATATTTTAGCTATTTTGGATGTTTTAAAGTGGGATCCATTGTATTCTTGGTCTATATCTCCCATCAGGAAGAAGAAGTTACAGGATGAGGGAACTTCCACGTCAAAGAATAATAAGGATGAGAATAGTTCCGAAGCTTGGAATGCTATTAACCTGGTTTCTGATAAATTGACTGCCGAAGGTTTGAGCGTAGAAGCAATTGTACGTGAGCTTATACAAGATGCTACTAATCCTAATAATTTAGCTTTGATCTATTTTGGCTGGTGTCCTTTTTTCTAGTATTGTATATAAAATATTGCATCCATAATTTAAAATGCGAGCAAGATTAATGAACTTGTCTCATATGTATCATAGATGGGTTTTTCTGGTTATGTAAAATCAATTCCTCTATTAATAGAAGACAAGCAAAGTTCTAATATATTTAAAATTTCCAAACTATATATACATAGTTTTCAACTAAAGAATTCAAAGCAAAATGAAAAACTTAATCTATTAATTACAGGTATGTGCCAGGAGGGAGTTTTCAGTTGTAAGATCAACGAATCTAACTATAATAAACTAAGGAAAAACCTAAAGAATTCTTCTTCTATGGATTGGAAAGATATTTTGATAAATCAATTCAATGCTGCTTACGTTCAACCAGATATAGAAGTTCAAATGGAAGCAAGATTATCAACTCTGAGAAGCAATTACAACCCTAAAACAATTGAGCTAATTGATGGAGCAGAAGGTGAAATGGATGACTTCTTGATTATTGATGTGAAAACTACGGGGAAATTACCAGTTACATTGGGTTCAATTAAGTTGTTATTACTTGATGAAAGTGAGGAAGAACTAAATAGTGATATGAATCAAGAGGTAAACTTATTCAACTGGATTGATTTATTAATTGATAATAATTATAAATTAAATGAGAAAATAGAAAGCTTTGATCGTAAAAATGAAGTTTTGATAGAGAATAATCGGAATCTCAAAAGAAGTTATGATTCATGTAAGCGAGATTACGATATGATATTAGAGGATTTGCAAGATAAATTTTTTCAAGTTTTAAATGCTAAGAAAGATAAAATTTGGGAGCTTCAGATGGTGATTCGACAATTAGAAGGTAAAGCGTCGGATGCAAAACGGCCAAAGTATGCTGGTGTTAAAACCGAGCCCACATCATCGATTTCTACTAACGTAAAGTTGAATAGGCCAGAAAAAATTTCAAATTTAGATGCTAATACGGTCAAGACGGAGAAAGAACTTGTTGACACTTTACTTGGACGTGTTGATAAAACATCAAAAGAGGAATTGAACGTTAAAAAAGAAAACAATGACAATGCAGCCAAGACATCATCCATATCTACTGTTCGTGATGACAGTCCCAAAAACAATGTTTCATTAGTGTCTACAGGTACAGATATTATTGATGATACGTCTGATAGACCTACGTTCATTAAACAAGAGCTGGAATCAGATGAAATGCAAAATCTTAGTCCTAACGATAAACCTAATGATGAGATCAAGAGTGAATCATCCAGTGAAGCTACGTCACCTGACGCAATGAATGAAGAGACTGATTATAGTTCTGATGAGTCAAAACCTTCGGCTTCACCAAAAGGTACTCAGATACAATCAGAAGTGGATACTGATTACAGTACAGATTAATGTAATCCCTAATATAAATGTATATGTAGCATAGACGTTAAAACTATGTACTCCATATTTTTTTGCATAAGGGTCGTGCGACGGTTGGGAAGATTTTTTCAAGAGGTTCCTTAGAGCGCAGAGATCAAAAAAATTTCATACTAATTATTAGTGAGAAATACGGTCATTATTCCACATTTCAAATAAATATAGTTGTATTAATATATTTAGGCAGAATTCATAGCTGCATAAATATTTGTATAAACTTACACGTTAATTGTTTTTATATTTTGTTTTCAGGATCTAGGTCATTACAAGATTTGATTTGATTTTTTTTATTCGATTTTCAATTCCAGGTAACATAATTTTATTTTAATTCGATAACTATTTCACTCATTTGGTTGTATAATAGTTTGTGCTTTTTCTTGGATCGACTTAATAGAAAACAAAAGCTTAGACGATTTATTACGATTTAAAGGCAATATTATAAAGTAATTTTTGCTTGAGTTTGCATTATATTTGAATATTAGAGTTCTTATTGACTATATTAGATAAATCTTGAATAATCAACATGACATACTATGATCCCTTTCAAGGAGTTCCTCAGCAATATATGGGTCAACCGTTTTACCCTCCATATTATTCACAAGGATCAGAAGAACAATTGATGTACTCAGACGTCAATCAAAATATTGACCAAGGTCAAAATTCATATGATCAATATTCACAATATTCACAAGGTGAACCTGCTTTCAATTTTAATGGAGCTGAAAGTAATAACGCTAATAATGATTTTTACGGTGATGATTCGGGATTTTTGACCAATGAAAATTTAGCCATGCAAAACCAGAATGGCATGCATATGTTGAATCCTCAACATCAATTTGCTCCTATGAATGCCAACATGCCTAATAACTTAGGTTCTCAGGCTATGTCTCCTGGTGTTCATAATTTAGTAGCAACACCAAATAACCAAAATGAAATGATGTACGGTCAATCCGGCAACAATAGTAACCCACCAGTTGCACCATCTAGAACTGTTTATCTTGGAAACATTCCATCTGACATACAGCCTAATGAATTATTAGATTATGTAAGATCGGGTATTTTGGAGAACGTTAAAATTCTACCAGCTAAGAACTGTGCTTTTATTTCATTCATCGACCATCAGTCAGCATTATTATTCCATTCCGATTGTATTTTAAAGAAGCTTAGTATAAAGGGACATGATATAAGAACTGGCTGGGGTAAGAACAGTCCAATATTACCTGCAGTAATGGAGGCTATTCAAAGAGATGGTGCTACAAGAAACGTTTACTTAGGAAATTTAAATAACCCTGTTAATGGAGGTATCCTAACCGAACAAGATTTGAGAGATGATTTGTCCTGTTATGGTATAATTGATTGCATTAAGATCATACCAGAAAAAGGTATTGCATTCATTCACTTCTTATCTATATTAAGTGCTATTAGATGTGTAGCAAATCTTCCATTGAAGGAAAAATATCTAGACAAAAAGTGCTTTTATGGTAAGGATAGATGTGCTTTTATTACGAAGACTCAACAGCATAATGCTGCCCAGTATTTGGGTTTAGCACCAGGAATGGAACATATCGTAACTGCTGCTGATAGAGAATTTATTTCTTCCGCTTTGGTTCAACAATCTGCTGCAGCTGCTCAAATTGCAACTCAAGCAGGTGGAGCTAATAACTTAGGAAATAGAACTGTTTATTTAGGTAACTTACATCAAGATTCTTCAGTTGAAGAAATTTGTAATGTTGTGAGAGGAGGTTTGTTGCAAAGTATTAGGTTCCTTAAGGAAAGACATGTATGTTTTATTACTTTTATTGATCCAATAGCAGCAGCTCAATTCTTCGCCATGTGCCAATTGCATGGATTAACTATTCATAATAGAAGAATCAAGGTCGGCTGGGGTAAGCATTCTGGTCCATTATCTAATGCTTTGTCTTTGGCTGTTTCCAACGGTGCTTCCAGAAATATTTATATTGGTAACATAACTGACTTTGAGTATTATAATTCAATTAAATTAAGAGATGATTTCTCAAAGTTTGGAGAAATAGAACAGATCAATTACTTAGAAGAAAAGAATTGTGCTTTTATAAATTTTGTCAATATTGCAAATGCTATCAAGGCTATTGACGGTATCAAATCTTTCGAAGATTATAAGAATTTAAAAATCAATTTCGGTAAAGACAGATGTGGTAACTTACCAAGGCAATTCCAGAATCAAATGTTGAATCAACCAATTAACAATTCTGATAATACTTCTAATCAGTCTTATTCTGATACTGAACTTATAACTGATGAGCTTCAAAAGCAATCTCTCCATAACAGAAATACGTCGTCTATCCTTGAAGGTATCTAAACATTTAAATGAATGTCTCATATTTTTGCTTTATATGTTCAGGATATTATATGGTCAAGTTTAATTCTCAATGTATTCTTGGGTTAAATTTTATGTCTACACGAAAAGTTAATAGGCTATATTCTTGAAATATGTTAACTCATTTTCATATTATTTTTACGGACTTTAAAACATTATTAAATATTATTCTTCTTTGTTCATATTAATATACATATTTATATATCATTCAATACTACTGTATTAATTGTATATAAATGATGGGGCCAACATCGTTAGTCACATATGTGGTAAAATCTTTATCAACATTACAATGGCTATGAAGGATAGAAATAAAGTGGCAGATACTTTCAACACCCAGAAAAGGCTTATCTTATTCCCTGACTTATCCATTAAATAATTATTGAGGTTTCCACTAACCATTCCAACGAAGGATGAATTCTCAATCATATTGTTTTCTGTATCGGATACTACTTTCGAGTCTTCGAACAATTTGGAGGAAAATTTAAGTGCTGATTCCTTCAATGTTTTAGAGAGGTCTGTCAAATCGTTTAATATTTCGTTCTGAAACGATTCATGGTATTTATTCATGTCTTCATCATTTGCTTCATTGCCATCTAATAAGTTGTATTTTTTGCCGTTTGATAACAATCTATGGCGTAAAGAATTCAAGTCTTCTTCCTTTTCAATTTCTATTTTCTGTATGCCAATTTGAGTTTCGTCTTCGTCCTTGATGGGTTTGTTTTTTATCTTTTCTTTCAAACTATCTTCGTAAGCTTCTATTTGTTTGCTATTCACATAAAACTTTTCGTCGACTAAACTTGCTAAATCATCTAGTTTCCTTGATATGGCTAGATATGATTTATTCCCTTTAAACTTTAGTAAAGTTCTCTTAAGTTTAAATATTTCGTTGTTAATCAACTCCAATTTAAATACATCGATATATGGAGACTGGGTTTTGCTTTCGAGATGACCATTTATAGATGGAATTGATAATTCGATAATATCTTGAATGTATTGATCTATTATATTCTCTAATACTTTTATAGAGGTTATTATGGATTCATCCGACATGGAATTTGGTGTTGCTAATCCATAAATAATCTAAATCAAAATTATGCGATTTTCAATTTTCATTCTCTACCGTACATCTTAGTCCCTACAGTTTAGAAATGAAGCATTTCTTTAATAAGCTAGATGGCACTAAATTCAATACGATTTAGATATAAAACTTGCTCAAGATGTGTTTATATTACATTAAGACGTTAAAATCTTATCTACAATAAATATATGTCTGCCCAACTACTATCAAACAACGATCTACGGAAATTTATGATCGTGGTTAGCGAAAAAGGCATGGTGATCTCTGGACAATATACTAAGCTGGAACTATATAAATACCTAGTCCCAATAAATTTAGTTTTTGCCCATAATATAAAAAAACTTTTACGAATTTGTTGGCTCGATGATTTTTATAGTGATATTTTCTGGTTTACGCACACCAAAAATATCTTTATGTCCTGAACCCTTAGGAACTTTATATATTCACCCTTAAAGAACAATGAAAATCTTATTAATATTAGTAGATATGTTGGAAATTTAATTTAATGACTCTATATACGTTTTAATTCAATTTCTTTATCTTTTTATTTACTAGAATATCTATTACAAGATTTGACTATCTTTCACAAAACCATCGAATACATAATACTGTAACAGTTATGAAGGAAATCTTCGAAGTATGAATACGATTACATTTGATTTGAGATTACCATATCATAAGATCATTTCCCATTACTAGCACTATTGTTATTTTCAGCATTGTTAAATTTATGTATGAATTTATGTATTTTTGGCTATTTATGCAATATTTCTCGAATTTACATAATTTTTTAGGAAATAACCCTATTAATGTTGAAAATCTTATTATTAAAGTTTATTAGTAAGAGGAGTTTATCGCGGCATTTATTGCTACAAATCTATTTATACTCTCGTAGTATATGTTTCTACCTGGTTTATATCCTTATATTTTCTTACTTACTAGGTAGTGGTATCCATCGTCAATGCTATAAATGATATTTAGGCGCTGGTGGATGTGAGACCTTCCTCCTGA
The DNA here is from genome assembly GCA_030462985.1 of Schwanniomyces sp. yHRVM31. Lineage (NCBI taxonomy): Eukaryota > Fungi > Ascomycota > Pichiomycetes > Serinales > Debaryomycetaceae > Schwanniomyces > Schwanniomyces sp. yHRVM31. Next base: position 27,020 of record JAKVQU010000103.1, read on the forward strand.
TTATACCAAGGCTACAATTCTTGCATGGCGTTACGTAAACCAAGTTGTCAAGTGTCGAAATGCGACAGGCATATGCAGTATCAATGTTGACAATTCGGGACTCGAGAAGCAAGTTTCGACTCACAAAATTTATTTTTATAACCACGCCCCTGTGTTTTGTGAAAATTCATTTTCATTTAGATTTAATTGTATACTGCTTATCACAACAGTAGAACTTCGAGGACTAATTCATAACAAGCTTTCTAATTTAGAGGTGTATAATAGACTGATATTGTGAATTTCTTCGACCGTCTTCCTCACATGATACAACCTTACCTTTTAATTCATTTGGTGTACTATCTGTTAGTGGTGCAAGCTACTTATTCTAAGGTAGGATGTTTCAAGGAATCATCAGTACTGTCTTTGCTTTCATATAGCGATGAGTATCAATACCAAAGTTCTTTGCATTGTGAACAAACTTGTGATACGGGTGTCATAGGATTAATGGACGGAAAATATTGCTATTGTGGAAATACTGTACCCACGGCATCAGAAGAAGTAGACGATTCTAATTGTGATACAATTTGCCAAGGGTATGGGTTGGAGAATTGTGGAGGTAATGGATATTTCTTGATCTATGCTGATTCCAGTGCTTCATCTCAAGCTAGCTCAAGCTCAGCTACAAGTACAAGTACTTCTAGCTCCAGTTCTACATCAAGCTCCAGCTCATCAAGCTCATCCTCCACAACTACACAATCATCGAGCTCTAGCTCCAGCTCACTGTCTTCAGCATTCAGTAGCTCATCATCAAATAGCATAAAGTCTTCGAGTGCACCGTCATCAACGACATCAACGACAGCCTCTTCATCAAGCACAACACCTTCCAACTCAACAAGTGTTGTGATAGCTACAAGAAGTAATTCAGTGGTCACAGAGACAATTTATTATACACACTCCCCATCTGTAACGTCTTCCAGTGCAACAGTCACTTCGTCTAGCCCAAGTGCTTTGACGTCAGGCTCAAGCAAGGACACAGGCTCGGGCAAATCTTCTAAAAGTCACCGCTTGTCAGCTGGTGGGATTGCAGGTGCTGTTGTAGGATCTGTAGTCGGTGTTGCCTTGATAGCTAGTGTCATTCTTTTCTTTTGCTATAAAAGACGGAGAGATTCAGAAGATAGAGACGACGAATTTACATTATCTGGACCAGCAAATGAAAAACTTGATGTATTTACTGGTCCATATTATGGTGAGCCAGTAGTACGTGGCCACCAAAGAGAACCTTCAAAAGGTGATCATACAGAATCATACAGTAACACAACTGAAGATGGCTTCTATTTTGAAATGGACGAACATAATTTAGGCTCTGAGCAAGGAAGACGCAGATTAAGCAATGGCTCCTTGCCGGATATGATGACACGAAACCCAGGATCCCTTAAAGTAGTTAATTGATATAATATATAATAGTAATACATATTCAGCATTGTTTAACATAAATCAGAACAGAATTGAATTCGGCCCTCGAATATGAGATGACTGAGCCGATTTTGTGGCATATGCAAGTGAACGAATCACTCTTGCCTTATCGGTTTCAGTTATTTTTTTTCCCTTGATGCCGTTTCATTGTGATCATAAGATCCACCTGCCGGAACCCACCGGCACTTTTGGTAACTATAAAGATTATCCAAGTGAATTGTAGCATTAACTTACATGTTTTATATTAGTAAATTTCATATATACCCAAATTCATTAACGTGATATGTTTTAGCGTATAGCGTGTCTGAAGGGGGAGGTGATCCACCATGCACTTATTGTTTGTTGTAATTTAAAGATCATACACTAATCGCGGGGTTCCATTTTAACTTCAAATGAAGATGCTTCAGGGTTCGCAACATATTTTAATGCACGTGCCTGAAAATGATTTAGGGCATCTGACCTGAAAATCGATTTTAATTTTTGTGTAATAATGTTTTCTTTCGCCTTACCCGCGAGCATCGACACCTACCCTCTAGCGAAATTTTTTATATACTTAAATGTCACTGAAAAATTATACTTTTAACGTATACATATTATACTATAATACATTATGTCTGGATCCGGTGCTTCAGGTAACAAATTCCGTATGTCTTTGGCTTTGCCAACTGGTGCTGTCATGAACTGTTGTGACAACTCTGGTGCTAGAAACTTATATGTCATAGCCGTTAAGGGTGTTGGTGCTAGATTAAACAGATTACCAGCTGCTTCCGCCGGTGATATGGTTATGGCCACCGTTAAGAAGGGTAAACCAGAATTAAGAAAGAAGGTCATGCCAGCTATTGTTGTCAGACAAGCTAGACCATGGAGAAGAAAGGATGGTGTCTACTTATACTTCGAAGATAACGCCGGTGTCATCGTCAATCCAAAGGGTGAAATGAAGGGTTCTGCCATCACTGGTCCAGTTGCCAAGGAATGTGCTGATTTATGGCCACGTATTGCTTCTAACTCAGGTGTTGTTGTTTAAAATCATTACACTTAGTTATTCTATCATGTTATATTAGTCGTCAATATACTTAATCATCTTTAAATGAATTGCCAAATGAATGTAGGAAATCTGAAAATTGTAGTATCTAATTGAATATGATTACTCTACGTTAAATAAATATAGTTACAATTTTATAATTCATAAGTCTAAGGTCTTATTTAAGAGCATCTATTTTGCTATTATGCTAATTACTTTTTAGAGTGACAACTTCTTCCTGAGGATCATCAACATCAACGCCATATCTTATATTACCATTAGAAACATGATTTTTCAAGTCAGGACTAGATGGTGCATGGGAATTCTCTTGCGGAGTCGGAACAGTTCCCTGGCCGTTAACCATAGGGGGTTGATTAGATTGAGAAGGGATAAACGATGAAGTATAAACATGCTGAGGATTTGTTTGGAAATATTGCGGTTCAGGATGCTGCTGGCCCTGTGAATTAAACTGTTCATATTGTTGTTGATCACCAAAATGGCTCTGACCCAAGCCTGGTAAACTTGGTGTAATAATAAAATACTGCTGTTTAACAGGATCGTAAATCTGTTGAACTTGGTTTGAAGGAATATAAATTGGCTGTTGGCCATTAAGTACAATTGGCTGTACTGGAGAACTCATTCCACTTGATTGAAAAGGTTGAGGACTTGCAAAATTAGTCTGGAAATTCAGCTCCTGAGTTACATAAGGACTTTGAGAATATGTTGAACTAGTGGGGCGGTCTGGAGTCTGCAACCCATCAAGAGTTTTGTCAGGGTTTGTTTCCGCACCTTTGACATAATCAGTTGTTTCCACGGGGGTAATTATCGTACCGTCACTATTGATCATATTATTCAATCTAGGAGATTGATTGTCTTTTTGCGAGAAAGTTGAAGAAACACCATTTGGATTCGTGATAGAGCCATTTGGCGACAAAACGCCAGATCTTATGGATTCGTATGTGCGACTAACAGGTCTCTCTGTATTCCTAGTAGAAATTGTTTTAAGCGAGTTTATATTTGTTGCACCTGTTCTAGCACTTGACACTCTTGATAATCCTCGGAAACTTTCATGTGAAGAGCGAGGTCTTGATTCTTGACTCCTAAGATATTTAGCTCTTGATGATGGAGCAACCATACCAGTCAATTTTTTCAACAGATCATACCATTCCATCATTTCTTTGTAGGTACTCGTTCTGAATACCCAATTGTGATTTCTGTGCATTAAACCATTTGATGATTTAGAGCTGAGAATAAACTTGTAAGCACCACTAGACTTTCCATCATCTTTTGAATGTTCAGTAACAGTACATGAATCTAATGAAAGCGACATCACCGGGTGGGGATCCTTCTTATGGTCGGAATTTTTAAATTCATGAAGATATGTACATGTCAAAACGTACCATCCACTAGAATAGCTCTTGAGAAATTTGGATCTTCTTTCTAAGTGACCCTCTCTAACAACTATATTTAAAGGCGAATCAAAATTTGGAATTCTCAAATCGGAAGCCTTCCTTGTTGGGAAGGATAGGTCAATAAACGAACCAGACGAACTATGATTTGTGTTATTTGAATTTGGAACATTTCTTTCGATGAAAGAATCCCATTCAAAAGTAGGCTCCTTGGAAAGGAAACCATTGCTCAAACTTGGAAATAAAAAATCAGGAATAGTTTGGTTTTCTGTATGCAATAAATTTAAAAACATCGATAAGTAACTTTGGATCTCTTGCACTACAATGGACTCTAACTTACCACCTGCAGTTTGTAAATTCGTGTAGGCATCGTAAAGATAGTTTTCTTCACTTAACTGCTTTTTCAATTGTCTCTCAAGTTTGACCTTAGCTATATAAGGATCATTCTTCCCGACGTCAACTTCGTGCTGTCCAGAGAAGTTATTATTTGGATGGGTAGAATTTTCTATTGCTTGATTGAACTGAGATAATAAATGCTTAGTTTCATTCAATTCCTTTCCTAAGCTATTTTTGAAGTCATTCTGAAGGTTCTTGATTTCTTTTATCTTAAGCAAAAGATCTTTTTTTAGATTCTCCAACTTAGGGATAATTAACGAATTAAGCTCCTTAAGTGTCCTCGATGCATTAGTATAGTTAGTCTGGTGGTACTTGGTTAAAATTGTCGGTAGATCTTGAATCGAGCCATTTCCAATGGGCAAAAAGAACTTGTTTATTGCATTCAAGTCTTCCTTATGACTTTCATGGGAGTTATTGCTGGAAACAGTAGATGCAGAAATACCAACAGCCTGCTGGAGCCTCATTTGTTGTCTCACAATCTCCTCTTGAACACTGGCATATTCTTTCAAGTAGTTTACAAGGTCCTTAATGATTGAGCGCCATGCCTGAAACCTATTAGCTAATATTTCTGTGGGATAATCGCTGGCATTATTAAATGTGTAAGGTAGCGAAACCAGCAAAGGATTATTATGATCAGACGTCATAATCTTACTCTAATATAAAAGAATTCCTAAATGTCACGATGGAGTTACGTATCACTCTTATTAATAACTTGTTATTATTTTACTATGCTATATATTTACACCAGCCATTTGAAATTGAGCAGATCCCGAGCAAGTGTGTATGGTCCAAAATGTGGTGTGCGCCGTACACAAAAAGTAGATTAGATTTAACTTAATTGTACGATTTTGATATGAGTTAACAGTGAGATCTGAAACCATAAAGTGAGATTCTGGAAATGGAACCAGAATATGTCATATCTTTATCATCAGAGGAATCAGAGGGTGGAGATGACGAGGTCGAAATTCTTGAGTTTAGGAAAGAAACTCAAAACTTGCTAAATCAGACCCCACCACCAAACGTGACTAAAAGGCTAATAGATGTTCAATGCCCCATCTGCTTTGACGAAATTACACTGGCAACAACTACCTCATGCGGGCATATTTTTTGTTTGGAGTGTATTCAAATGAGTATTTCTAGTTCTAATGCTCGCGGACAGACCAGAGGTAAAAATGGCGTGGGGCTTTGTCCCTTATGTAGAAAGAGAGTTGCCTTCAAGGATACTATTGTCCTTCGTATGAAAAAGTCAGTTAAAGTTGGTGCTCCTGAATTACCAAGTAAGCCAAAAGATGATCAGGAAATAGATATTAAGGCTATAAAAACTTGAACTCCTTGAAAGACTCTTTTTTTACACTTGCTTGATAATAATCTTTATCTAGAATTTTGCCATCATGTTTATCGATTAGGAGAGTCTGATATATCAACTGAAATATTTCAAAGAGCCATTTTCGGCATGCATCGGGGTTGTCTAAATAAAATACAGCAACCACCCTTTCGAAGAGATCGCCATATAATTCAAATATTGATTTCTGTCGATTAGTTTCCATACTACGCCGAAGATTATCTCTCAATTCCTCGTGGTGGTTAATGCTGTTGAGTCCCTTGTCGAGTTCGTAAATTTCTGCTAAGCGACCAAATAATAAGTTTGAGTTCATAAAGAGATGGTCGGTGAAAATGCTAATATGATTAATATCGTTTTCTAAAATTGTTAAAAAGAATTCAAATGAAACTCTTTTTAGGACAATATCACCATATGCGTCTAATGCATCGCTCATTTTCTTTGTTCTACGTATGTTTTTGACACTTACTATTGATGAGTACGGATTCAACAATGCAAGCTTTAATAAATCTCTCGAATATTCAGGTTGAGATAATTTTGGTAAAGCTGGTAATCGTGTTGACTTGTAAGGTAATAGCTTTGGTCGAACGATTGTGCTAAATATTCTGGGGTTAGTCAGGATATTTTTAGGAATAAAGAACTTCACTCTTTTACTTATTTTCCTTAATAATTGAGTTTCATCTTTGACAATATTACCATTCATTATATCTTTTGTAATAAAGGTGTTTATTTTATCAATACCAATATCCTTCAATATTTCGATCGTAAGCAATTTAAATTCAGTTTTGTTTTCCAAATATTTCAATCCCATATAAATATAAAACGAATGAATTCTCTTAATTCTGTTATTACTAATCCTTGATGTTATAAGTCTATTTTCAGCTGAAAATGAAGGCTTTCCCTCGTAGAATTGGAAGTAAAGATCCATATCAACGTTTTCGTTGGTAACTATGTTTCTCTTCACTAATTTTGTCATTCTGAAAAAGCTACCTTCACTTTTTTGAAGTTGTAATAAAAACAACCTAAAGCTATACTCTCTAAAGACAAATTTCCCCAAATATTCTAGCCTTGTAAGGTTTCTTATATATTCTTTACGAGGATTTTGCATTACTTTGTATCTAGCCCTCAATAAAGCCAAAAAGTTTGTTTTTTTCAAGTCTATGGGACTGTAGATTCTACCAAAACTATTTGCTAACGATAAATGATCTGTTTTAAATATCCTCAGATCGGGACCAAATGAAAATTGTAAAAGAGATTTCTTGTTAATATCCAATGTGTCTAAATCATATAATTCGTCAATTTCAAATTTCAATGCATTCCTATAGTGTTCAAGTTCTGATTTGTCTTGGTAGACGTCATATAATAAATTATTCACAGTAAGCACCTCGTCATCTTTATTCGTAGTGAACAGCCTTTTGAGAAATGGTACTAGCTTATAATGTTGAATACATCTTCTTCGTATCATTCCCAATACATAATAGAAATTTTAATTCATAATTACGATTTTTTTTTTAAGTTCTCAGTTTTTTTTTTTGCAATTCTATTACTGCAAAATATTGCAAAATGCTTCAAAACAGAGAAGTATTATTTGAAACTTTGAGTAATTGTCTATCTAGCAAGGCATATTCATTCCAGCAGATAAGATATGTGAAATAATTTGTTAATTTTTTTAGATTTTGTCAAATTTATTTCAATTTTCAAATATTATGTATTTTCTACAAATTATAATTCCTAATACTTAAGAAACTCAATACATTTAAATTTCTAACCTAATAAGAAGGAGAATAATTACAGTTTAGTTCAGAAATTTATTCATTTATTGGATATAATTTTTGATTAATGTACTGCTATAATTTTTGTGCGCTTTAATTCAGGGTCACTTTTTATACGATTTAAGCCTTCCTTTAATTCTTTTCATTAATCTATAATAAAATTATGAGTCAATACACTGCCTTACCTACAGAAAATCCACCCTCTTACGAGCCAGAACAAAGTCAACAACCCAGACAATTTGGAGACAATATTCCTGATGATTTTAAGTACTCGGTTGATGTTGCTTCATGCGAATTACCTCTTCGCCATCTATTTTTAAGAAAGGTATATGCTTTACTTTCTGTCCAAGTTCTTGGTACTGTAATCGTTGGCTATTTAATTCGTTCTAATTCTTCTGTGCAAACATGGTGTTTCAATAATATGTGGTTGTTCTTTGTCTCCCTCGTGGGATCTATTGGATTCTTAATTGGAGCTTTCTTTAAAGCTAGATCATACCCATTGAACCTTCATTTACTAGCAGGATTTACATTATGTGAAGCATATATGGTAGGTATTGCCACTGCATATGTAGAAACGGGAATAGTTGTTGAAGCGTTGCTTTTGACTTTCATCATATTCATAGGATTGACTTTATTTGCATTCCAAACAAAGTACGACTTCACTCAATGGCAAGGAATTGTTGGAATTGGACTTTGGACGTTAATCGGATGGGGATTTGTAATGATGTTCTTCCCAGGACACTCTCAGGGTATGGATTTAGTATATTCTGGGTTTGGTGCTCTCATATTCTGTGTCTATGTACTTATTGATACTCAGAGAATCATGAAGACCGCACATTTAGATGATGAAGTGATTGCTACCATTACCTTGTACTTGGATTTATTAAACTTATTCCTTTATATTTTAAGGATTTTACAAAACAGGAACGATTAAGTTTGAAAAGTTAGGTTACATAAAGATTATTATTTATGATTGTTAATTAGTAGTATATACTTATATGAATTCTAAAGATATAAACCCTCAAGATTCTCTTCTACCTTGTTTTTAAGAACTCTTTCTTTAGCAGCTCTAAAATCGTCAGCCTTGACTTGCATTCTTCTTTCTCTCAATGCTAATAAACCTGCTTCTGTACACATAGCCTTGATATCAGCTCCAGATAAATCATCCTTGGATAAAACTAACTCTTCCAAGTTAACATCATCAGCTAAACTCATCTTAGAAGTATGAATGGATAAAATCTTCTTTTTAGTGTTCGAATCAGGATTTTCAAATAAAATCTTACGATCAATTCTACCTGGTCTGATTAATGCTGGATCTAAAGACTCAATTTTGTTGGTTGCCATAATAACTTTTATATCTCCTCTATCATCAAAACCATCTAACTGATTCAATAATTCTAACATAGTTCTTTGAATTTCTCTTTCACCACCCGAAGTAGATTCGTATCTCTTAGTACCAATGGCGTCAATTTCATCAATAAATACAATGGAAGGAGCATGTTCAGCTGCTATTTGGAAAATCTGCCTACATAATCTTGGACCGTCACCAAGATATTTTTGAATTAATTCAGAACCAACGATTCTCAAGAATGTTGCACTAGTTTGATTTGCGACAGCCTTAGCTAATAATGTTTTACCAGTACCTGGAGCACCATATAAGATGACACCCTTAGGCGGTTTAATACCCATTTCTTCATATAATTCTGGATGTGTTAATGGCAATTCAACAGCTTCCTTAATTTCTTGAATTTGAGACTCTAAACCACCAATATCAGCATAAGATTCTGTAGGAGATTTGTCCAATTTCATGACCGAAACCATAGGATCAGCATCATCCTGCAAAACACCAACAATTGATACAGTCTTATGATGCAATAAAACAGAACATCCTGGTTCCAACAATCCTTTATCAACGAATGACATTATAGATACATAATATTCTGAGCCAGCAGTACTTGAAACAATGGCATGATCATCATCAATAATTTCTTCTAATGTTCCGATAGACATTGGGTAACCTCTCAATTCATCCACCTTTTCACGTTCTTCTGCTTGTCTGGCTTCTGTTGGTTGGAATGCTTCTTGGTTTGTGATAAATTCTTCCTCTAATAATAAGTGATCTTTAATTCTTTCTAATTTTAAAAGCTTCAATTTACATCTTGTGTTAGGATACACATTTGGCAACTTCACAGCTGTATCTGGGCCCTTTCTCTTCTTTTTTCCGAATTTAGACTCCACTGGAGGTTCATACTTTGGCTTTTCTTTCTTCTTATCATCTTTCTTCTTGTTCACGTTGTCGCCTCCTGGCATACCTGAAGGACTTTGACCCTATAGTTATGTTAGTATTTCCCCAGTACAATTCCCAAAAATAAAACGAAATAAACATACCATTTTGAAATATTATACGCTGTTTCTAGTTTACAATGAAATAAACAATTATAATACCAATTGGTGATCTACTAAGTCTATTTAAGATTCTCTGTTCTTCTACACTATTGCCACCGAACTTGTCTCAAAACCTACTGAGGATCGCAATGTGCACGACTTACGATTTTGATTTCAATCCTACTTAGTTCTGTAACAAAAAATGGTCTGGCCAGTCAAAAGTAATTACTCCTATACTGCCTATCATCATATACACCCATATTCAGATTCTAATTTCTTATGTATCAAAAAATTGTTTATTGTTTAACAATTCATGAGAATAAATGAAAATTTTATCTATCATCACACATATTCCACATACGCTTAAAGACTTCGTGAAATTTTTTATCAAGGAAGTTCACAGTACGTAAACTTAATCGTAGTATGCTGTTGGAATTGTAGTTGTTTGGTGCTTTATAATTATCTTAACTAACTAAAATATTTTGTAGCATCGCGATTTTGTATGCTGATCACTACGAATCCTGACAATCATTAGATTTACTTAAAAAGTATAATTAGATTACTTTCATACCCCCAACCACCAACCACGTCATTTATGAATGAAGAAGGGTTGTCTAGGCTAAAGAAGAAAAAATTTTCTTCTTTAAGTCGAAATAAAGCCAGACACAGGGTTGGCAGTAGTCCAATTCCAATCAATAATTTAACTGGACATGAAGACAAGAGTCCTTTCAACTCAAACAGAGATAATTTAAGTCATATATATTCACCTTCTGAAGCAATTAAAAAGTCAGAAAGGATTCGTAACCAATTGGAGCGTGATGTGCCTAATTCCCCCACGAAGAGAGGTAATTCGTATAGTTTTATCGATATTGATATGGAGTATGTGAAGGATGTATCAGGATCAAAAGTTTTAACCCATAGTATTATTCGTGCCAACAAAAAATTAGAGATGTTTATTTCATCAGTTGATAAAAATGGCCATACTTTTAAAAGTGACGAAAATACATCAATCAAGATGTACATTCCGATAGCGGGAAATTATATTGTATTTACTAGGGGCCAATTGATAATTGATAAATTAGCTATTCATGAAACACAGGTTGAGAGCATTAAGTTTGGAGATCATCGCATTCTAGTGGTATTAAAGAATCTTGGATATATTTATGTGATATACAAATATGACGACCAGCCCCTATGGGATTTTTTTCAAACAAAGAGATGGCTAGTTGAAAAGAAACGGTCTAGTAACGATGATTTAATCCGAATAAGGAATGATATATCGACGGCAAGATATACTCTTGATAATTATACTTCTACCAATATAGAAAAGAAAACAGAGCAAAAGATTCCAGACAGTGAAACAATATCTAAAATAAGTCCCTCTCACATGTTCGAAAAAAGGAAAACTAGATCAAGTGTTAATTACTTGGTAGAATCTGATGGGTCACTAGATGATGATCAGGTTCTTGAAACGCCTGCATCCTTTGATCCTCCATTGAAACATAAATTTCTGGATAATAAAATATTTACTATAAGCTATCTGGACTTTAAGACATTATATAATAATGAGTGGATTAATGATTCTATTATTGATTTTTTTATAAAGTATGAAGTGGAAAACGCTATCAAAAACCTAGCAATACAACCAGAGAGTATTTATGCATTTAATTCTTTTTTCTTTAACAAAATGATGGAAAGAACAGCTAATCAAGATGAGCCCGATCCCTATAAAAACGTGAAGAGATGGTTAAACAAAGTTGATTTAATGTCGTATTCTTATATTATAATACCAATTAATGAATTTGCACATTGGTATTGTTGCATTATTAGAGGATTACCAGAATTACTACAAAAAGCAAAAGATGACAAATTAAATGTTATAAATTTGGCAAACAGTACATATCTGGCAGATGCCTCAGATACGGGCGAAGAAGGGATGTCTTCAAATTTGGCTGAAGAAGAAAAATCTAGTGATGGAACGAGTACGCCAAAATCCAAGAAAAAAGAAAAATCTACCAGAGCTGAGATCTTTGTCTTTGACTCATTGAGTCAAAAGCATACGAATATTCATTTACCTCTTAAAAAAGTCCTAATTGATTACTGTAAAGATAAATTTGATGTCGAAATACAAAAAGATCAGATCCGCATCCAAAATGCTAAAGTTCCTAAGCAAAATAATTTTAATGATTGTGGTATTCATGTTATTTATAATGTTCGAAAATGGCTAAGTAATATTAGCGAATGCGAAAGACTTTGGAAAAGTTCACAACTGAGGTATGGTGCCAGATTATTCTTCTTAGCAGAAGAAAGAAATAAGATGAGAAAGGAATTAATAGATTTGCTTTTATCGCTTCATGAAGAGCAGACGAAGAAATCAGAATCTTCTACTCCACAACCAAATCTAGATGAGTCTGATGATGAAATCGAAGTAATAGAGTACCTTCCAAAAGAGGTAAAAGGGAAGGTTGACAATGTTGAGAATGAAATAGAATTCAATTTTCAAAAGGATCCTGGAAGTAACCTCATAACGGCTCCAGAATCAACTCAAAGAACCCTAGATCCGAAGGTTCAGGATACTATACAGAAACATAAAAAGAATTCTAAGCATATTTTTGTCAATGATTCCTTAAATGAAATTCTAGTCCATAAGCATATTAATAATTCGGTAATTGAATTCTTGAATGATACGTTTTCAAAGAAAAATACACAATTAGACGACGAAGAAAAAAAGTTGGTATATGAATTAGTAGAATATACCAACTTATTACATGAAGACTCTGAACAGAGTGAAGTGTTTGGTCAAATAAAAATATTTGAGGAAAAACATCAGAAGGTCACTAATGAACTGGAAACTTCTCGGCCCAAAAATCAAGAATTTAGAATTGACCATAATATAGGTATTACAAAATCACCTGATATAAGTGAGTCAGATGTTATGTATGATGATCTAACAAATCTAAACTTATCTGATAACTCGACTTCTAATGAGCCTAAGCGAGAATCTAATTCAGATGTAGAAGAGAGTGCGCCTGAAACTGACAATAACAAGAAGTCAGATTCAAGGAATTCGGTAAGCCTTCTTGATAAATTAAACAAGAATCCTTTCAAGAAAAGGAAAGTTGTTTAGTTATTGCATATTTAAATATAGTATCATAGAAATATATTTTGTATTTCCCACGCACGACACTTTACCCTCATTTTCTTAAATGCTATTCCAATAAATACAGGAACATGTATATGGCATTGAATCAAATAGTTGTTAGAATTGTTTAAAATGGACAATAAAGAAGAAGTTCAACAAGTTGATCCCC